>UXGD01000611.1:0-52277 GCA_900474315.1 Torymus auratus | reverse complement strand
TTTTCAGTGAATTTGATTAAAATTAACAAAATTATAACATGTAAATACAAAATAACTTTTTAAATCTATAAAGTGGCCAAAAATGGAGATGGCAATAAAGTACTATATGTAACACGGGACTAAAATCGCTGATTATTTCCGCAGGTGAGTTCACTGTGAGTTTCACATAATGTACTATTAAAGAATATGGAATTTCATTTTTATTATTTAATAAGTTAATTTGTAAATGTTTAATTGTAAAATCACGGTTTTCAGGGCATTTTTTTATATAAAGCGATATACTCAGATTTTTTTCGATCGATTCGCATTACTCACAAGAAGAACTTCTGATTGCGTCGACCATGGGGCTCCAGTAGGGTCTAAGATAGAGCAATTTTTCAAAATATACGGAAAATATGTTGTCCACGAAAATCTAAATAAGTCTATAGCTAAAAGTCAATATAATCATATACAAATAAACAGAAAGTAGACAGAAAAAACTTTAATTTATTTATTTAGTTTATGTTTTTTTAAGATCTTCTTACGCTGTCTTTTATGGATTATAACCAGAGGTGTGTCAACAGTGAATCAACGGAACGCGATTCATTTTCGATTCAAATGAATCGGGGAAAAGAATATGATTTAAGAGAATTTGATTACCTTAACGATAAATCTAACTTACCCCGATTAAACATGTTTCATTAACGAATCCAATTTATATATGAATGAAGATTCAAATTATAGTTCAGAAAGTTTTAATCACGATACGCAAAATTTCATATTTGAATCGTGTTAGTTTTTCGGCCGACTCAGGCACAGCTCTGCTTATAACTTCTTGAGGAATCATTATTCAAACGAATCGAAGCTTAGAGTAGAGCTTTTTCTGCCTACTTTCTGTTTATTTTTTTGTTTAATATTATTTAGATTTGCGTCGACACCTATTTCCCCTAAATATTATACGAAAAACTGCTCTATTTTTCTCCCTAGAGCCCAATGAACGAAATCCTAAAACAGGTTCCTTTTGTTGGCTCAAAAAATGACATTCTGAAGTTTTAGCCAAATCCGTGACCTAGAGGTGAGAAGTTCTTTTCGTTAGATCTTCCATAAGATTTATAAGCATATTAAAAAATGAGCACAGACAGCATATATAGACACGATCCATGCCTTACTGACGTCACTTTTTATTTAATTAATTCGATTTTAAATTTTTGTTTAAAAAGAAATCTTATTGACGCGTTCTGGTTTATAGAACAACTATGCTCATAGATATATTTTGTGCCGATTTCATTAGTATATCAAATACATTTTTATGTTGGAAGATTATTATTACTATTTTACTTCTACTTAATCTTTGTTTCAATGAGTTCTATTGTGTTTTTTTTTTGTATTAGCAAGGCTTATGCAAAATAAACTTTTACATGTTATTTGTAAGAGAACAGTGAATGGTATAATATATAAATTAGTAAACACTTCTTTATGTTTATTTAAAAAATAAAGTTACTAGAAACACTGTATGTAATTAATTCTATTTTTATTAATAGCAGCTGTATTTTAACTTTTAGAAGGAACTTACAATTCCCGAAGTATATATTTATATTTTCAAAGTTAATAATCTACCGATACATTATATTTCTATTTCAATACGTTTATTTTTACCATTAAAAAGATAACAATAATGAATCAACAACTATTACAATCATTTGCATGTATTTAAATTGAGCTCAATGTCACTCTCGCAAACACATTGGAAATTATTATCATACAAGAGAATCACGTCGCCCTGTAAACATCCACACGAATCACTAATGAAACAATTAATTCGGATCACGAAAGACTCCCTCGCTCCTATCTCAATCCACGCTATCCTCTATATAACACAAAAGCCTATATTACACAGCTCTGAATCAAGCCAGAGGCACGAAACAAAGTGCGACTCCGTGTCGGCAAAGCCCTTCAGAAAAGAACTTTTGCGCGCAAAGTCAACTCTCCGCGCGGGGCGAGAGACACAAACAAAAGTCCGCGCAGCTCTTCTATAACTCGCGAGCGGAAAGGGGCAATAAAGGATAACGCGGAAAACGAAGAAGCGCTCTCATAATTCCTCTCGTTTTTAAGTGGCCCTCTCTCTGTCTCCACTTTACGCAGCAATGAGGGAGAGAAGGGGACGGCAGCCACAGCAGCCAGGTCACGGGGAAGGAATTCGCGCGCGAAGAACTCGTCGCTGCAATGATGACGCGACCGCCACCGCCACTCACGCACATATACGAGCCGTTACGAGCTGCGCATGACGTGTCGTAAGGCGCCGTCTCCACTACGGCGCTCTTGTGCACCAGACGATTTACGAGCGGCGTCAGCGGTGGCGGTGTCTGTGTTCCGTGCGTGTACAGCTAATGGAAATCCGGTGGCGCGGGCGCGACGCGTGGGGCCTGAGTGGTGGGGACAGGGCTTTTTTAAAATGATCTTTTTGAGATTATAAGTACACTCGCAGGAAGGCATCGGGTTGCGGCGAGGTTTTTGGGGAAAATATATACGTCGGCGGTTTGGCTTTTAGTTGGTTTGAAGAGTTGGGAACGGAAGGACGGTTGATAGCGGGAAAAGTGCTCTGGAGGTCTTTAAGAATGAGGAAGGAACAATAAGTTAGGCGGAGGTGATAAGGAAAAGCAGGTGAATTTCGGGGAATATCGTAGGTAAATTGTCGTTGGTTGCCAAAACACTAGATGCCAGGAGAGGAGATTCATGAAGTATTACACGGTAAGTCCGCATCAGAGCTTTAATTATTCCTTGCGAGTATATGGCGCACTTGTGATCGCGGCGACAAATATTTGCTTGCGATGATTCAAAATTCTATATTAAAGTAAAAAGATGAGACCTCAATTTAGACGCGTTATCGTCACCGATGATAATATACGTTTATAGAAAATATTTTCCGTCTCTAAGTCATAGATAACAATTGTGAATTGTGTAAATACGTCAAATTATCTATGTCTCAAAAGTTTTTTTTTGACTCTACATCAACTTTATCGTAATTTATTTGCAAAAATCGTAAATCTCAAGTGCGGAGTATGATATAAAAAAAAATTAATTGTAGACATTCAGCATAGTTGTTTACTCGTTGACAAATTTTCCGTCTCCCGCTATAGATAAAGTGCACTGCTACCCCCGGGTAGAATTTTATTTTTAAGTCGGGACAGTAGTTTCTTAAAAGCCCGACGTGTTTACGATCTTGTCTAAACAACGCTCAGTCAGATTCTTACAAATCAAACAGACATATATACTCTCTAGGTACCAATTTAGTAGCTATATATATAATGCATCTTGCATATACGTCACCAGTGGAATTTTAATGCACCGCGGAAAGCTTTTCGTTTCGCATTCCGAAAGATATATAGAATGCGGTTACTCCAATATTTAGAATGGAGCATTAATTACCGGTTAAATGGCATTTTAATTAGTTATATATTCACATGCATTACAATTTCTGACTATATGCATACACTTGTACAACAGTATAGTTTTATAAAAATAACAAATAGCTCCATAATATCTTAAAATTCTTGACAAAGTTTTTTTAATAAAAAAAACACTGTTCTCTCCAATCACACATTCCATTTTGCCATTTTGCAATTCAAAAAAAGTGCTAATTCAAAAGCCGCAATATCCTCGCAGCGACAATAAAACCCGATCCCTTGACCCGCGTCCGAAATCCGCGTTCTCCAGAACCCGCGCTATAAACCCGCACGCGCGCGCGCGCATATAATCACCTGAAATTCAAACCCGCTATATGAGTGCCAAAACCGCCCACCCGAAAGACCATACTTCGCCGAAAAGAATCCCCACACGCACCTCCCACGGTGAAAGTTTCGCGCGCGCGTTATATCTCATATACACACGCACATGTATACACTCTCGGTGGAATCCCCACCCTTAAAGTCTCTCTCTCTCTCTCTGTCTCTCGGCGCGTCGTTAAGAGTCAGCCGGCTAGCCCGCGCGTGCAGCGGCCGCCGCGCAGTGAGCGTGTAATCGCGCGCGTGGCGAGAGCATCTCGGGAGGAGAACGAGCTAAGCGGCGCGCGAATCGAATCATGCGCGCAGCGCTCGACGAACCAGCAGGCTTATACAGTCGGCTGGGGTAAACCCGCGGGGACAGGTGTGTGGTTGAATCGGTTGTACTGGCTCCTATATAGTGTACTGTCTGGTTTCGGAGTATAGAGGAAGAAGACGAGGATAGAAGGATACATAGTGGATCCGCAGGGGAGACATGGTCCAGATGGTACGACAGTTTGTTATTATCACAGTGCATGTGTGTGTTTATATATTGTTGTTGTTGTGATTGCGATCGCGCGTGGGACCGGTGTGATAGATTGTGGTGTACACAATGGGGGAACCGGCTGCGCGATTTCTCTTTCGGATTCGTTATGCGCTAGCGCGCGGGTATAGTGTATGTGTGTCCGGCGAACGCGCGAGTGTGTTTATGTAATGGACAATTGCACACGGGAAGTGCGAGTGCCGGTTCGCGCGCGGCCCTGGCTTTTTGAGCGAAACACATCACTCCGCGAGGATGCGAGACGACGAACAGTGTGTGCGTGTGTGTGTGACCGGTTGAAGTACGTGCGAATGTGTGTATACAGAAGCTCTTGACACGAACAGGAGTGAAGAGAGCAGGTGTACGGTGTTAATATTTGCTCGGTGCAGGTGTTTTTTTTTATTTTTGGTATAGTCGGTGGTTTTTCAAATGATTGATTTTATTTTATTATAGAAAAGTATATACAGTTTAATATTAGATTTATGTATTATTAAGGAAAGCGTAGGTGTATGATACGTAAGACCTGATCATATAACGTAACCTCTCGGTGCATCTTTCTTACTCTTTCTCTCTCGGTATGTGCACACTGTGCGCTCTTACTCGCATAGCCACCTCGACGGTCTATTACGTGATCTTCCCGGGCACATGTATACACATACCACTTCTATAATAAATATCTAGAAAAATTCTTCCGATTACGTACGTACATATACGCGCGCGTTGCACTTGCTCCGTTATGCCCATAATACTTCACTCTCACCAATAAAACAGCAGCGGTGTATTTTTAGAAAGCTCATGCCCCATATTCCTCCTCCTCCTCCGCTGTATTATCGCTTGTACAGCGCTCCGGTCGGCCGGCCCTTATCATCACAACACACACACACAGTTGCGCGCTGAGAAAAAAGTCTCAGCGGGCAGCTTTTTCAATATAAGCCATCGTAATCATCATCATCATCGACAACAAGAAAGAAACCGCTATACCGGTTCTTCCACTGCTTACACACGCACATTTCCTTCCGCGTGCCGTATTATAGACACGGCGCAATTACACGCGCGACCGTTCAAAAGACGATTTTCTCTCCCTCCGCATAGTGGCGGCGATGCGGTAGAGAAACTCCCTCGGGCTAATGCAAATCGGTTTGCGCTTCGAATTTCGCCCTCCGTGCTCGCTCGCTCGCTCTCTGCGCCGGCGCATAAGGCAAACAATCGGGGGAAATTGAAATTCAAACAGCGGGCGGAACCCGCGCCGCATGACAAGAACCGAGGTGTATTATATATATTGTCCCCTCTGCGGGCTGTAGTCGTATGCTAATTTTTCGCGATTTTTTTCATTCTACCATAGCTATTTTTAGGCATGTCTGTGTTTTGTACAAAACGTACGCGTACGCCCGGTGGTTTTTAGCATGAGAAAGGAGTGTATGAGTGATAACGAGCCCATGTGTGTGTGTGTCGCTGCGACGGGAGTGATTCGCGCGTGATGTAACGTGTGCGCAGCCGCGCGTGCCTTGCTTTCGGTATGTTTGTTAGCAGCGTGTGGAGATGGATGGATGGAAAACGTAATTAGAATTTCTCAACTAGGCGGTTAAGTTTGCGGCCGATGAGTGTATATAGTATAACTTATACGTTTCGTGCACGCGAAATTTTCCCCGTTTGCAATTCAGAGTTTTTCGCGGTATACTCTTGCGTAAAACCCTCGTAAATTCAGTTACGCTGCAGCTGTATATAAAAAAACGCCTCACACAATGTATATCTGCGCGAAGAATCTGCAGCTGAATTTCTATTACTCAATCCCATATACACTATAACACTGAACGAAAAAAGATCGCGGGCAAACTGGAACGCGCGTGCGTATAAATCAATCAATCGCATTAACCAAATTAGACGAAGGATTTTTACGCTGCGTAGGTATATATAGTATCAATTGATCGACGCGTATACAGTGCAGCGCATATATATACTCTCTTTTTCCCCGCGTTATAGAGGCGCAGCTGCGAGCGCTTTCGCAATCGGCGAAATTAAGGTCTCATTCGGGCGCACATATACTCTCTCTCTGTCGTATACATTATACACAGAACCACGTGCGAAGAGAAAACTGGCGAGAAACCGCACATGTGTGATTCATAATTCATTTAAAAGACCGCGCGCGTACGTACGCGCAGGCCCGAGCGCGCGAGTCTTGTACGTCTTTCTCCGTCATTAAAAAATATAAAGCGCACCTGTACATCGTTCACAATGTAACGAGCAATCGCGTGGCTTTTGTTCTGGAAGGAAAAAATGGAGCGTTCCTTGGTTATCGCGTGCGTAGGTAGTAGTGTGCTATTGCAATCCGATTTCGTGAATGAAAATTTTCACGGAAAGGTGAATCGCTACCTGTCATCTCTCGTCGTTCCTGTTTTTTTTTATCGCTACAATCGTGTCGTCTCTGACTCATCGCTTATTACGAAGCGGATTTCACTCCTCAGTGTAAATACGTGCATGGCGCGGAATGGAATTTTAATACACACACACACAATCGGGGGAATTCCGTTATCGATTTTTTCTTTCAGCTATATAGGAATATATGATGAGCAATCGTTAGCGGAGCGAATTGGAGGCAGGGTGAATCGGAAGGTGTATATACGATTTCTCAAGGATTTAGGGCCCAACCTCAAAAGTTTATGAATCAGAGAGTGTATAATAGGTGTATCGTATTATCGTGCGTGCGAGTCGCGCGGCTCACGTGCTTTGAAGTCGGAGGTATATAGCATTTGCTACGGTCGCCACCTGGGCACAGGTAAACGCGCTTTGCCGGCGGTCGCGCGGACAGTTTTAATCTGTCCCGCGCATAGTGTGGAGATAAGATGAGTGACAAATTGAGTTTGTGACTTTGAAAGTTCAGCTTTATCGTTCAGCTAAAACGTTGAGTTGATAAATAATGGTGAGATATAAGTTGCTTTTTACAAGTTTCTAAATTGTTTCTCGATTTAATTATGAGCGTGCCGATTTTATATGCGATTCGCGCATAATTATAGTAAGGAAATATCTATTCTATTGGGTGTGTAATTCTTTAGGAGCATAAAAAAGGATAATTATACTTGGAGCAAATGTAAATGCGTTTCTCAACTGGAACGATGTTTTCTTGAATCGAAGAATGCAATACCTGTTTATTACATTTACTTGTTTTCAATTAAAAACATCGATTCTGTTTATAATTTTTTCCATTCTGAATCGAATAAAAACTGAGCATTTTATTCCTTAAACGGTCTTTCGCCACAGATATATGAAAAATATAACATTTTTCTTGACGCGTTCAACTCTCCATCAGCACAAACTGAAAACCCACTCCTTATTCGTTCACCTCACACCACTCATACCCTCTATAAATATACTCATACGATCACGCGAGAACTCGCTCGTACGCATTATAAGAAAGGAGAAAAACCTCGGACAACACACAAGGTGATTGAAAATCGAACGTCCTTTCGCAGAGAACACACACATACACACACGCGGAAAAGCGCAGCCAGCACTTGCGCTTACTAATGCATAATCCGGCGCACGTGCAAGCGCGAGCATTACGCTTGTTCTTTCAGCGCGCGCGTCAGCTGATCCGATCGAGTGACTTTTCGAGGCCCCGAAGTCCCTTCGCGCCGCGTCGCGGCAACGTGCGTCCGATGTTTGTGTTGTGTACATAAGTGGTGGTCGAGTATAGAGAGGAAGAAAGAAAGAGAGCGATAACCCGGACGCTGGCCTGAGAGGAGTGCGTGTGAGTGTGCGATAGGGAGAAAAAATTGTGGTGTAAGAGGGCGATGATCTTGAAGTTTGTTAATTTGAGGGGAGCTGGAAGTGTGGGAGAGGGTTGAGGAAAAAAGTTAGGATGATGAGAAGCGTGTTGGAGAAGTGAATAATTGATTGGTGAATGGGATGTATTATATGGGGTTCGCGGATATAGTGACGAAATTTGTTGTATATCGATAAATAATTAGATTAGCTTACGTTGTTGGTCAATTTGGGAGAAGATATATATGGATGTGGAGAGCTAAGGAAAAAGAACGTCGAGTGTATAGATAACGACGTGGAGAGCAATCAGCGACAGTTAATTAAATTAACAAATCAAGTTGAGACAAAAATAGAGAGAACATTTAAAAACAAAGAAAAATAATGATCCGCATTAATCGATTGTGATTGACGAGGCGAGAAATCGCAGAATGACGTCTCTTTGATATAACAATAATTAATCGAATAATTATTGTAAGCTATTGTTCAAAAAGATTTCAAGGAAAATAAAAAAAAAATAATTTTTATGAAAATTAAGTTATATCCTGGTGCAATTAAGGTATTATAATGTTAGAAAACCATTAATTTTCAGTTTTCATCCGAAATTTCCTCTAAATAAAGACCGATCTTATCGTATTAGTAAAGGGTTATAAGGCAATCAATTGTCCTAATAAATTAAGAGCACGAGCGATTAATACCACCCTTGCGCAACGTTTCGTCGATTGATTTATCTTAATCGATGCTCCAAGCTGTAGATCGAGCCCCGCTGCAATAAAAGACTATATTAAATTTCAGTATAGCCCCCCCTCGGCAGCTCTAATAAAAAGCGTAGGCTGCTCTAAAGATGGAACGAAAGTTAATGTACTTCTTATTGAATCAAAAGGTTCAATTAGCAATAAACGTCACATAAATTTATCATTGGCTGGAACATTTTTATTTAACAGTACTTAAAAATATCATCGTTCATATATCGACGAGACAAACGCCAACTTCAATGAAAAAAAAAAGTCGAATTGCAAAAAACATACTACTTATATAAATTACTCACCATGCATACTTATATACTAAACAATTTCCAAACTTCCGAAACTCGTAAACCCAGAAAAAAAAGACCTCTCTTGATTACTCACTGTCCCATTCATCGTACCGTAAACGCGTTGTTTCGAATACGTCTCTTCCCTCACGCGTTACCCAACCCAGCGGCGCCATTAATACACGCTCGCTCGGGCCCAAAATACAACCCATCATATGCGTGCGACAGGTTCGTCACCGCGCGCTACAACCTACACACAATTCGAAAATGACCACCGCGAGCCGCAAAGAATCTTTCCTACCGTGGCTAACGACTTAACGAGACTCGTAATAGCGCTTTTCCCCAAAAGGCGCGCGAGCGCACGTACACGGTATACATATACAGGGATCCGAATTAGCCGAAATATATTTTGACAGGAGGGGGAGCATGTGTATAACGTGGGGCGCCTCTTCGGGGGCCGTTAACCTCGTTTGGACCGGCCGTTAATTGCGCATTGCCGCCGCTGCCGCCGGCGACGATCGAAGGACGGAAATCGAGTTTCGTAATTGATATTTATCGTCCCGCATGCGTACGTGTATATGTGTACTACATGGAGAGAGATGAGGATTCTTTTGCGCGTAGGAGAGCGCGTCATCGGATAGCGTATATTGTATTGTAAGACCGCGCCACGGAAGTTCGGTGTTGGTGGTATTTATATATGGGTACATGAATATTGTCTCGCGTATACGCGTGCTATAATACGCGCCACGAGAAAGGAACTTTTTAGGAGCGTAATCTCGACGCTGGATCTCTTTACACATATTATTATTACTATTATACAGTGTCTCTCGCCCCTTTTTTCGTCCACTGCGCATGCGCACGGCTGTCTCTATTTATAGAGATATTATATTTGTATTTGTGTGCCCCCGCAGCTTTTTTTTCACTCTCTCACATTGTCGATGTTTGAATAGGCGAGTTCGTAATATTCATATACATAAAGACGCGATTCGGTTGCGTTCAGGTAGGTAGCTTGAGCACACAGACACGCCGTGTACATATGGGTGTATATATATTTAGAAAAACGTGATTCACCTATTCTTTGAGATATCCTGTGGAGTGTGGAGTAATTTGCGTCTTTCATATATTCATATGAAAATTTCGACCCTGATCCCGACGTCTTTATGACCGATTCAAGTCAAAATAGTTGAACGCAAGCCAGTCGAATATAGTGACTTGTTTATATTGTGGTGATACACTCGACGGAATGTATATACGCATTTTCCTCGCAGACGCTGACGCTTTTACTACAGCACTAATCAAAACCATTTTTCTCATCTCACGTACTCGCGCAATAGAAAAAGAAGGCATCGTCAAAATAACAACAGAACTCTTGGACGGTTTCCCGAGAAACGCTCTCGTACTTTATCACCAGGCCGGAGGGAGACGGCTCTGCAAGCTTTTTCTGCAAACACAACTAAAACATATATCATTAACTCTGCCTCTTAATTAATAAGATTTTTACCAATGCTAAACACTTCCCGATAGCGCCGCGCGCAGGCGTAAAAGAGACACAACCGCGTCTCCTATTTGTTTACAACGCAAAGCGTATATATAATACCGCGCGATTGCGCAACACTGACCCATATAAGCGCATCATCACAGCGCAGACGATGTATAATCACAGTAATTGATCGTAAAGCCCCGCGGAGAGAAAGGTCGACGGCTCTCTCTCTCTCCTTCAGCCATACACTATATACGAAAAAATACCTGCTCGCAGTTAGACCGTAAACCTCGCGCGGGCCTGTCGTCCATTATGTCATCGCCCGGCAATTTTTGCGCTGTAAAAGTCGCGTATATATCAACCTCAACGCGGGTTCGGAAAATTTACGAAGAAAGCGCGCGCAGTCTGTGAACATAATAATGCGCGCGGCGCGATGACCGGTGGCGAGGGCTTTAATGAAAATGTCTCGTTTCCTTTGCTATGCAGCTGCCCGGCCTGCGATGGTTAGTGTGTGCATGTGAACGTGTGTGCGTCGGCGGGTACAAAGGGGTGTGAAATATTGGTCCCGGAAGAAACGTCGAAGATTTCCATTGTGTGTGCCCGGAGGAATATAGCGCGCCGCTTTTTGATTAAACTTTATGGCTATGTGTGTATTATACTTGTTTTATATACGTGTATACGTGTGTGTGTGTGCGCGCGGTGCTTTCATTATGATAACGATTAGTGCGGTGCGTGATGTACGTTATTGTTCGTTAAAACCCTTGTAACTCACGATCATTGTTGTACGGTTATTATCTTATTTTTCTAAAATTTATTAACGCGCCAGGATATATTTATTCGTGGAAATTCTACCTATTGGAATTCGGAATTATATTTTAAAAATTTTTACTTTCGATTGATTTATCGAGCCGGGCGTCCGGCTGGCATTAAATAAGTCCCTCGCATTTTCATTATTATTTGTACAAGAGCTAGTGCTGTGTGCAGCTTCAAAATTCACCTGAGCCTCGTGTGTATACGCCCGATGATAATTATCATATAGCTGCGTCGCTGCAGCGTTCTCGGATTTCAGCGAATTATTTAAATTATATTCTCGATAGAACAATCTGCTTGCGTGATTCTGAGTGTATGCGGAAATTAAAGAAAAATCTGCAACGTTACGTAAAAAGCCTAGAACTTTTCACTTTAAACGAGATAGTGAAAAATAAAAAAATTGTATATACAATGTAAACTTGACGCGATACTTTATCGGCAATCGATTTCGTCTAATCGACCATTCTGCGTATAGACGCTAATTTTTTTCATGAATTTGCAACGTGGCAATTTTCAATCGATAATATATTTTATCGATGTACAAATTGGAGTAACGGGAGGGGAGGTATAGTGACAGGCAAACTCTTCAATGACGCGCATTATTTTTAAGTACATACAATTATTATATACATTGTTTGGAAAATTTTGATAAAAATGTTCGAGAAAAGAATTTTAAAGAAACTTGTATTCTTATAGCGAAGTACTAACCATTTAAGCGCACTAATTATCTATTTTGCAATTCTTAGAAAGTTATATCGGAGAGTTATTATGTTTTATAACACTATATATCATCATTAAAATGTCATTCCAACAATTTCTTGTTTTTCCTGCATAACGCGAGATAATAACAAATCTTTAAAACATTTTATCACATTAAATGCCTCTATACAAAAAATAAACTATATATAAAACTTCCTACTTACTTCCGAGATCACTGTCCATAAAATGTCATCCATACCACCAAAACAAACTCGTTCGTCGCGTCGCACCTAATCATATACCATCGCCTCCCTAACACAACCGCTTTCGCATCGCCCCATCACACTTTCGCGTCAATTATAGACCCACACATACACACACTCTGTGTCCTGTTTTGCCGAACGGCGCATCATGAACCGTTCCCGCGTGTGCATAAAATTTCCCAAGGTCCGCAGACTCCGCACTCTCTCTACTATGCCACAGCGGCAGCTACTATATACTTCCTTCAATTGATGAGCGCATAATGGCGAGGGATCGCGCCTGCATAATTTCGCATTTACGCTCGAGCGCTTGGAGTTACATAACTCCCGCGCGCGTATATTTCGCGCAACCTGCCAGAGAGAGAGTGAAAGAGGGTCGATCCGTCTCTCCGTCTCTGTCTCACGGCTGTTACAATGCGCGCAGACGTGCTACTTTCGTTCCGTGGCGCGTGAAAAATGCTGCTTTTGAAAAACCAACTGTGCAGTTGTGGGTCGGTTACGCGGCTACCGCGCGCGATTATTACGACACCGCATGAGGCCAGAAGTTAATTCGTGGATATATAGACTTTTCCCGAGCGCTGGCTGGACGAGGCTCGGTTACTTTTTCCTCGTGAAAGCGGAGAAAAAGAGCATTGCGCGGTTGAGTATAGTTTATCTTTGTGCATTTTCTATCGGCCGGGGTACGACGAGGGCGCTTTAACGATTTTAGAGTGGTGCAGTACAGTGTATGCTGGTATAATGTGCAGTTGATGGCCGGTGGTAGCGGGCGCAGGATTAACGCTGAGTGTTTTCGTCATTTTTCGGGGATTGTTGCAGTCGCACGTTGCTGGATTTTAAACCACTGTTTACGAAAGGCTATTTAGAGAGATATGGTGGACGTAAGTTTCTCGGAACTCATTAATGTGAGCGTGACATTAGCCGTCTTTTTCAATCTCGCGCATACCATCGTCGCGTCCCCTGTGTCACGCCAATTTACTCATCATCTTTGGTCAAACAAAAAGCACCGGCCGCGGCAATTAATCGGTTATTAGCCATAGCCGTTCTCCCCTATTTTGCATGCGGCTCAAAATATACATTCAAGTATCCCTTTTGTCAGCCTATTCATCCTTTTCTTTCTCCTCCTCTCCGTGCATTCTAATAAGCCCCATTACATTCCACTTACATGATCCACCCATAAATTGCTCGAACTGCGCAGTAACTTTCGCTCTCCACCGTTCGCTAGCGCGCGCACGTGTGCGCGAAACTTACCGTATAGCGCGTATACTTACTTTCTTTACGCGAGCGCCGCGCATAATTGTTGACTCACGCGGCCCTTTGTACGCACACAAACGAACGCGCAATACTACAGTCGTATACTTCTTTCGCTGTAGATATATACTTACTATTACTATCGTCGCCGTCGTCATTATCATCACCGTCGTCGTCGTAGTGCGGAGTGAAAGATCTACGCTTGACGGCTGTTTTTCTCGCGGCGTCGTAAAGCGTTTCGCAAGCTGTAATACGGTGCGAGCTCTCGTTATTTACGGCCGAAAGTGAGCGCTCTGCGCAGCGATAAGGAAAGTAAACACGACGCCATGTCTCACTATAACGGAGACGGGTGGCACTTGCTCGTTTTATCATCTGCGGATCCGATGTTTTTCCGTTATAATACTTTTATAAAGTTGAACAGGAGTCGCGTTTTTTTTCTTGTTTTGAGTAGGAAGTGCTGTATTAATGATGGCTTTTGTTTTCTTTTTCTTTGCGTAGCATCCGTTGACACCGTCGACGACGGGCGTCTCCTTCGAGGCGGAGGGTGGCATCAGGAATCCAGCGTGCCAGGATGACGACTCCACCGATCATGTAAGTTTGATATATGAATAATTATAGTTTGTAAGCGGAAGTGAAATTTCAAGAATCGTTAAATTGAATAATTTTCAAAACTCTAGTTCGATTGTAAATTTACTTTAAGAAAATATGATTGTTATAGCCATTAAACAATTGAAGAGCATTTATTAAAAGGATATAAAATTATTTTCCTCGTAATATTATACTACGAAATATTTGTCAGCTGTTTCTATATATAATACGAGACAGGAAAATTTGCGACGAATATATGCCAGAAATAGCATGATAATTAGTGTTTTCACAACTGTCGTCAAACCATAAAACAATTATCCAAGGTTACAATATTCAACAATAGAAATTCGATATCATCACGCGACAGTATTTTTCATCGAATGATAAACTACTTAGCATTTTCAGTTGTAAATTGAAACGCATAGGGGTAATTTGACAGATTTACAGCGGAAGTTTCAAGATTCTTTGAAAACACGTTGTTGATTATCGTGATTGACTAAAAACGTACCCTTGAAATTTTTACTGCCTCGCGCGGCGTGGTGTACTTGAAGCTTTTACGAGCGTCGTCTTCTCGAGCTTTGTGTGTGTATATACACGCGTTCGTTGTGCTCTCGATGAATATAATCACGACGAATCTCCTAAATGCATGGATCGTAAAATTTCTAATTTGGGATATCTTACGAGCAGCGTGTGTTTGTATTTGACGGCAGTGATTAAAAATACATATACATTTCTTATTTACTGATAGGTCAAAAAACTGTATCTGGTAATAATTTTTAAATTTATCGTTTAAACAGTATGTTGATTATTAATTAATTTTGAAAAGATTCGTTTTTATAGAAAATTACAGTCTCATATTCCAATTAGTCAGTCGTTTGTAATCGTTTCGTTTGCAAAGTTCATTAGCTTAAGCGTTCTATAATTGCATTTTTCGAATATTTAAAATCGTCCACGTAACGATACGCTGATTTTCATACCTTCGTTTACATTAAAATTTATTCATTTATTAGTACAATAATCGTTATTCTCACGAATGAATATTTATCTTGATTAATTGAAACAAATATTTTATTAATATTTATTGCCGAAAGAGATTGAATTTAAGTTTAATTTTTGCGTCGACGATTCCATAAATTCAAAATTCCTCGTATAAGCATGTATGTGTACCGAAAGCGTTTATCGATTCAAGTCTTTTGTAAGATAAATACGGCATTTAAATTCCGAAAAAAAGGGAATTTCCGATCGTAAACAATAATCGAATCTTTTTATCCAATTAATCAATGATTGGCTGCGCGTCGAATAAAGGAAAGAGACAATTATGCAAATCGCGCGTTCGTTGCTCAAAGCAAAAGCTGTAGGTCGTTCACAGAAAACAAGCGTGTAAATTATAGACTTGCAAATTTTACAGCCTCATTAGTGTAATATTAATCAACGGTAAATTAACTTTTACATCGAGCCCATTAAAATTTCTCGACATCCAATATTCTTTCGCAACCCGCAGTCACTATAATATTATACACATATACAAAGTCTACATTCATCATCGTTCGTGACTATTCAATCTATTTTCGTGAGAAGAAAACAAACGAGCCGTAAAAGTAGTGCACCATAGCCGCAGTGTGTCGATGAAAAAGTCTATTAGCTCGCTCTACAATGTACACAGCCGCGCGCGCGATCTAATCTAAATCATTTGTTTGAACGGCGATTCAGCGTTTGTTTATATAGAACGACGCGCGCATCTTCGACAGGTCGCTGTACTGTACCGCACCACGCGGCTTTCACGCGCGCCTTCGGGCGCCGAATATATACAGATAAAGTGACGAGTGAAACCTTCGGTCGCGCGATAGTAAAAAAAATATATACACACCGCGAGATCGCCGTTAATTTTTCATTTTCTCACGAGCTCTATACTATTCCTCTCACGAGGAATACATTATCGGATCCAGAGCAATATATAGTGTCCGGCTCGAATATGTGTGTCAAGTATACACGCATGTTTGTGTGTATATGCTGTCAGTATCAGCGTCTTTTTTCCAGTTGCAAAAGTGTATAATGACATCTGGGCATATCTATCGAGGGAGTCCGATTTTCCATAATCGATAATTCCAATGCAAAATCCATTACATGTTATTAATATTCAGGAAAAAGCGCGTTGCACTATACTGATAAAACTTTATTAATAAGACCGGGCTGTTCTTGGACGATTTAAAGGTTATTATATATGCCTCTCCACCCCTCGTCTCGTAATTCTCGTATTTTTAACGCGCAACTGACGCGATATTATTATATGGCGTTTAATCATCTCGCGGGAGAGAGAGAGAGTGGCAATCTTATTTTCTATGGCCATACTATGGCTGGTGCGGCGGACTTAAGTACGAGGTTCGATCGATTACTCGATTAAATTCCATTCTGTTCGTGGCGAGGAATGCGAATATGTTCGCATATATATACATACACACATCCGCGTGTGTATGAAATTTAAATTTTATGCAAAATTATGATTCCTTGCATAAATTTCTTACCTCGGACGGGCGTTAAAGTTTTTCGAAGATGATTTATGAACCTCGACGCGAAAAATCACACTCATGCCTATATAATCATTCAGAACCTTGTTCTCTGCTATATATATCGTAACCCGATACCTGCATATTATATATCATTAAAAAAAATCTCAACTTTAATTTACCGCATGAAAAGGTAACACCTCGCGTCCACGCGTCTTATCTACAACCTTCTTCCATACATCGGCGTGATCCACTCTCAAACCGACACCACCGCAATCTCCCGCCGCTTACACTGCAACCTCTAATTATACTTGTAAAATCTCATTGTTTCCCGCCGCGCACACATGTGTCCCATCCCGTTCCCGCGAACCCCGCCACTGGATATCCTTCGCGCTATCGGGACACGCTTATACAGGCCCTCGGGTATATAATATATACGTACCGACCTTGCGCACAGCTCGCGGAACGCCTCTGCGTGCGAAATACAAATGGAGAGCGATATATCCGAGTCGAGATAGTGGGATACGAAGCGCCACGCACGGTTCGTCTTTTTTAGATAGGGGAAGAGAGAGAGATGATACCCCAGTTTCGAAAACGCGCATACGAAACTCTCTCTGTCGGTCTTATCAAGAGGGATATCTTGCGCGCTGCGAGGTCTGCAGTACGCGGAAAGCGTAAGGTGAACGAAAAAAAATATAATGAGAGAGTTCGTGCACGCGTGATAGCGCCAGCAAGTCGGTAAGCTGATACTTCGTTTCGAGGTGGATGGTTTGGGTTATATGGCTGAAATCGGGGAGAGTCAGTTTCGGTTCGTTAATGGAATAGATTAAACAAAAATCTTTTCTTTTTTTTGAGGATAAATGTTGTTTTCTCTAGGCTGATTAATGCCACCTATCAGCGTGTTCACACGCGGGGAGAAAATATATACTAAAGTGACGCAAGCTATATGCTTGTGTCTTCCGGAGTTTACGCTCTCTTCGTGTCGCACTATAATACTTAACACACATCGAGCAAGCTTTAACTATAATGCGCTATACTTAGCATGTACATTGTAGAATACATTCTAGAGAAATCACGCTGCACATCAATCAAATCGTAAAGTTTAATTGCTTCGACGTTGATAAGACGCGGCTGCTCCCGCTGGAGAGAAAAATGCAAACTGCATCATGAGCCGCTTGAGTATATGTGAGCGCGAAGACACGCGGGAAAAATTATCATCACGATAAACACGAAATACATATAGAAAGAGAGCACGCGCGTGCGTGACAATGATGAAATAGTAATACGTTGCATAATTTCACACTCCTTTTACGATCATTTCTCTGAAAGTAGCAGTAGTCGGCTCCTAGCATCGCTCGCAGGCAGACATTTTTAGTAGTTTACTTCTACATACACATTATATACGCTTTGTGTGTGAAAATCTATAGTGAATTCAAGTGCGTTCATATATTGCCGCGCTACGTGGTAAGTGCTTATTTAACTTGATTTCAGCCAGTGTATCGTTATAGAAATTAAGCGTAAGTTATTACTTACGATGGATCTCCTCTCTTAAAAAAATGATGAAGTAGTGGCTCATTTATAAAGACTTGGTTATTTGAAAAAAGCGCGAATATTTGAATTTCTTTTATATTGAAAATGTGCTAAATTTAAATTTTGAAACTCATTTATTTATAGAATTACTAAATAAGCATTTAAAATAGAATAAAAACATTTGATCTTTTGCTTAAAAAAAATGTATCTAATTATCTTATCATTTAAACTAATTAAATTTACATCACGTTGGAAAACATTGTTCACAACGTCAAAAACAAAATAATACGCGCGAAACGCGTTTGAATTTTCCTAATTAAGTAAAAAAATAAAAATTTCGTATTCTAACGCGCGATTTGATTTATCGCGACGTATAATTACCGAGACACGTACTGCAATTTAGTTATAGAAAATTTGACAGTTACATATATAAATACTACCTTCAAGAGGTATATGATATGTAAAGTGTACAATCTCTCGGTTGAATTGAAACTAGATTAACTTCTGAATATGATTAATAGCATAAGTCAATCAACGTTATATACCTGCGGATTATTATTGAATGCACTTTTATTACGATAAATGGAGCGGCGTGCAGCGATCGTTTTCTCATTTTTTAACGATTCGTACATTACGACATATAAGTATATAAAAGTAATTTATTGAGTGTTTAGAACGCGTTTCTAGATTGCACCGCAGAATTATAGTTATAAGAAATTCCGGAAGGCAGGCGCAGAAATCACGTAGAGTAGGTATCGCGTGGCTTTTTCAGAATTCTCTATCGCACTATTATCTTGACAATATGATATGATAACAAAGCGCATACCGTATATAGTCGTTTTTCCGCTAGTTTCGCAAAACAGAAAGTTCGCCTAAACTCACGTTCAAAAATATATATGTTATACGAAATCCAACAGCGCAGACCGAATTAAAACGTCACACTCATGTGCAGCGCCGCGATTATTATAATATTTCCGTTCCGCTCGACTTTCCGCCTGATTCATTGTCCAAGACACGTACCTCACGCATACCTAAAAATAACAAAAAAAGAAGAACGAAATCGCTTAGGAATGCACACCAGTCGACTGTCTCAGTACGTTCTTCATCCGAAGGAAAGATAATACAATTTCTCCTTTCGAAGCTCACGTACCTCTCCGATCCGCCGATTTCGCTGTGTAACATACGCGTCTATACATATAGAAACGCACCGTGGAATGACCGGGCGAAAAAGGAAAACACGCACGAAGAAAGCGCCTATCGCGTATAAACATCGGCCAGAAAAGAGATATACGCTGCGATCTGTGCCTGTGCGTGCGTTGCATTGTGCGCACGAATCACAAAGAAAACGCGTTTATACGCGTCTCCTGTTCCAGCGAGTTCAAGGATCGGTGAAATCCGAGGACGCGCAGGGATTATTGTTATATACGGCCAAAGATCGCGAGGCTCTTTAATACCGATTCGTTGGATTGACGGGCGGATAGGGTGCGTGTATGGGTATGTATACCTTTGAGAGGGAGAGAAGCTTTATTCCGCGCGAACGTGTCACTTTTCACATGCGCGCGCGTGAGCGCGGCTGTCTGGAAGGGTATATATAGTGGAGAGATGGCGGAAAGGAATTTAACGATTTCAGAGAGATAACGGGTCGGGGGAACAGAGTTTGGATTAAGTGTCGAGTCGAGATATAAATCCGTGTGATTTTTTAGTTAGACGTGATCAGGAAAATTATTTGTTTATGAGGATGTCAGTATAGTTTATTGAAAAAAGAATAGAAAATCCCAGTGTCACATGTGTAAATAAAAAAGACGTTCTCGATTACATGGTTCACATATATTTATATATGTATGGGAAAAAATTCGAAACACATGTCAGATAAACCGCGTTTAATCAATATTTTTTCCCCGACGGTAGCCCAACGGTAGCTCAAACCAACTTGGCAGTTAATAATCGGTATATTCACAAGTACCAGAAGCCGCAGATACAGCTCCCGCGCTCGCCTATTCGCTCGAAGAAGTTTGGCAAGATGATGGAACCGATAAGGTCTCTCCACACACTTGTCGCCTCTCAAAAAATACTTCAGCGGGCCATCGGAGATAACAAGTTAATCACCGACGTCGTTGTCTCCGTCGATCGATACTTATCTTGCAGCTGTATATTTATGTATTCATATCATAAAATCTCCTTTCGATACGTGATTCTTAAAAAACATGAACGTTCTTTCGAAAAATCGAGAGCAGGCCGAAAAATCACGTTCGCCGTCTGTTCAGGTAAAAAGCGCGTGATGTCTCGCAGACCTCGCAGACAGTCGAATAGCAGCTGCCGTTTCCGGAGAACAGCTTGCTGCGCCGATCAATAGGAAAAATCCGTGGCATCGATGCGCGCGCACACATCAGGTGATGCTCGTCTCGAGAGGACTTTTAATCCCTTTTAATGGAAGTCGCTCGCGGAGGATGAGGTTCCTGTAAGAGGGAAAAAAACTCTTTGTCTGATTTCAGACTATACATCATATGGTGTCTAGATGCTTTTTTAGTCGTTTTTCGTGTGCAAGCTGTATTTTACATTGTATAATGTTGGACCAGTATAATTCAAACTTAATTGGATAACGCATACACGTAATCTGCGGTTTATATGTGCCTTCTAAATATAATATATATCCCGCGAGTGTAGATAAAACGATAGGTTATTATGACATGTTATTAATTATTAGCGATTATCCGGAGAGAAACGAGTATTTCAACTATATATACGGCTGCAATCCCCGCCTCAAATCTCAAACTTGCGTTTTCTGCTGAAAAGAGAGGAAACAATAATTACCCTGTCAGTGTAACAAATTAAGAGTCATTATAGTCGTTTGCTCTCTCGTAGAGAGAGAATTTTCGCCTCAAAACTCAGACATTGAGCAATCAGCGGAATTAGACAATCATTCGCATCAGACTGCGGAGATAGCGCGCATTTCTTCGTACAAATATATGTGACAAGCAACAATCTCTTCGACAGTAACAGTACTCATCGTTCCGCTGTGTACACTTTAATCGATTCAATTGATATATTTAAAATAAAAAAAGTCGGTTATCTGTCTATGCAATATACGCGGAGCATCCGATATACGATCGTGGCGGCGCTATGTCATACATCTACACTCGCTTCCTCTTTAATACTCCAGAAAACACAGAGAATTGTCATCGTGTTTCATTCATAAAAATCAATACATCTGATGAATCATCCGATTTCTCACCTCATTGAGCCAAAGACTCTCCTCCAGAACAAAAAACTTTGTATAAGTACATCGATTCACTCTCCTTATAAGTACCAAACAACCTTATATACGTACAGGTCGTTTCAGAAGAACCTCAAAACACATAATCGTAATGAAAATCTAGTTCCACACGCTTATACAAGCTCGTATATTATCGACCGGCCTAATCTCACCGACGGCCGACAAAGAATTGTGCAGCGCCGGAAAATCGGTTAGTCACCGTACACGTCGTCGTGCGCCCTTATCAGGATACGGCTGCACCTTCGCAGCTCGAAAAAAAAACTATATGTATAATATAACGTGTGCGGCGAACAAAGTCAAAAGCATCATCCTCGTCTCAGTGCCTTATCTCCCTATACAATCGAGGAGGCATAACGAGGTCAAGAAACTCACTTTTCTCCCCAAAAATATCCCCCCTCCATGTTCCTGGAAACTATATATGGCTCTCGGTTGAAATTTATTATTTAGGACAGAGAATGCGCCCTGCGCTTTTAATTATCTTCATTGAGAGCGAGAGAGCTCGCTATGCGGGAGAGCCGGGCTGGAAAAAATCCTTTTGGAGACACACAGAGGGAGAAAAATACGGGGTTTGAAATACGAGCCCGGCGTTTACCCGACAATGAGAAATAGAAATATTATTTTTTATTCCGGCCCACCGCTGCCACGCGCTCGCTTTTTTCTCTATAATACGCGCGCGCGTGCAGCGGCGATACGGGATTAATGTTTATTTTTTTTTGTGTTCGTCCCTCTTTTTTTTCGGCTGTATTTTTTTTTCTTTTTTTTCGAGTGAGCGAGAGGCTTCGTTTGTGTTGTGCGTGCGGCCGCGATTTTTTCGTTGCTTTATTGAATAATGGAGAGGAATGATGTATAGAGAGGCAAAGAGTGGTCGCGCGCGTGCAGGAAAACCCGCTGGTTTGCGGCCGCTGTTTACATACTTTCCACTCGAAATTGAATCCTTTCGGGTGTCGAGGGACTATAGTCACTCATTTTTTTTCCTCTCTCTCGTTTGTTTGTGGTTTTTCTCGTTCACACTTGACGTAATTTGCTGATCATTCGATATATGCCGATATATTTTTTTTGTTTTGTTTTTATTATAGGAACTGAAATGATCGTAGGTTAAGTGGTTGCTAATTCTAAGATATGCTTTACATTACGCATCAGTGATGTAAGTCATCTACTCTGGTATCTCGGCATCTCGCGCACATTCGGATGCTAAACTTCACATCAGGCCGGCGAAAGCAAATGTACTTATTATGTTAATCAACATCAGCCAGCGCGTCAGCGTCAATTCCAGTCAATTTGCCGCTTATTCGCATACTTTGCAACTTTTCGCAGCATCACATTTATCCCACACAGCTATCCCGTTCCTTTCAACGTTCCTTCCACGAAAATATATACCTCGAGACCGTACCAAATCATCCTCTCATCGATTCTATACACTCGGACCGCCGCGCATAAATTAACCTTCTACCGTCTAGACCACCCATTTCACCACCTGCCTATATACCGCGATCTCCGTTCAGATTATATATATATACCACAAATTTCCACGTGCGAAAGGAGAAGCCTTGACTATACACGAGATAGCGCGCGCGTCTACATTGTCAGTTCCGCTGCGCGACAGCCGGAGAGTATGACCTTATCCGCGCGCGTAAGTGCATCGTATATGGAACACGAGCGAGTGCGAGAGAGCGTACATAGAGGAGAAGGTTCCGGTCCCCTTTTTGCGCGTGATTAAAAGCCCGTGGCGGGGGTGCGCACGCGCGTCAATCAGACGCCCACCTATATGCTCCTCTCTTTTTTTAACGGGAGGCATGCCGACCCTCCGCGGTTTATTTTCCCTCCTACCTATATTTCTTTCGTATATTACGCGATGCGCACGGTTGCATAATTGTGGACGTATGTGGACGGGCGGTTGTCAGAGTCTGGCGGTGGATATCTGTGTTAGGCTAATCGAATCGCCGATTCGGTAGCAATTATTCTTTGATTGAGTTATACTGCGGCCGAATCGAACGTGCCCACGTGATTAGTTAACATGGGACTTTGATTATTGGGCTTAGATACGATTGGTAGATTTTTACGAGTTGTTGGGATACACGCGTGAATATTATGTGTATATAATGGACGATAATGCGGTTAATGAGAGATAAAATAAACGAACTGGTCACGTCCAGTTTTTATAGATACGATCGCGCGCACCATCGAATTATAAAACTAGTTCCAGTTATAATGATATATACCCACAACTATCGCTATCTCTTATATATACACGCATTATATAATAATCCCGGCCAATTATACGCGGCATATACACCGAAATTATAAAAACATTTCTATATAATTGAGTAATTCAAAAGTGTAATATATACTGCGTAGACGGCCGTTCTATCCAGCCAACGCACCAACCGTCGTCGCCTTAATTAATTAAATCAACGAAAACTCGAAAAAAAAAATGGAGCGCAATTCTCGAAATTAGCGCTTAAAAGGGCCTGCAGCTGCTGCAAAAGAGACAAGCCGGACTATACACTCGTGATTAGGTGCGCGGTATGCGCGCGATTGCACGGCAGCAACGAGACGAAAAAACGGTATTAGCACGCGCTCGTGTGCAAAGTTTTAGCGCGGCGAACGTAGCGACGTAAAAGAGAGAAAGAGAGAGGAAGATACGTGCGGAGCGCGCACAAAGAGGCGGCAGCAAACGACATTATGCTCGTAATCAAGGAAGCTCCTTCGCGCAATTACTCACTTACGATTGCACTTATTCGATTCGGACGGACGGACGGAGCCGAGCGAAATGTGCCGTGGAGCTGCGGAGGAGAATAGTTGTATATGTGTAGGTCTGTGTGATGGCTGTAGTCGACACGGCCAAGGCAATCCTTTCATCCGCGTGAGAGCGAGAGCGAAAAAAACAGACACGACGATGGCGGTGTTTTTTTTTTTTATTCCGTTGTGAGATTGTGCGCTGGGATTTCGAACGCGATTGATGGCCGGGTAATTTCGAAATTATCTACCGCGCGAGGGTGTGTAATGCATTTTTATTAATTCGGCGAATCAACAGAACATAAACGGATCCACACCCACGGTCGTCGTCGTTTATATAAAACTTATTGGCTTTTATCGAAATATTTATTTTATATACATCTCGTCGCGAGAGATAGAAAAAGAGAGATTACGAGGCGCGATCGTCGGTGCTGCACGCGGGCATTAATTTAAATTTCTTTGTTTATTTAATTAAAGGTTTTCTCCGGCCTTAAAAATACCGCGGCGGAGAGAACGACACGGTAGATTACATTGAATTAAAATGTAATTCGAATTTCTTTATTTATCCAATTAGCGCAAAAATTAAAACAAATATACGCCGCGCGCGCGCTTTATAGCGCGTTTGCCGCGCGAAAATTATAATATTAAGTCGGACTGTGCACCCCAGGCGCACGTACGTAGGCTCATCTCAATTACATTAAACAAAAAAATGTGTTTACCGCCCGAGCGTGTAATGAAGTTTTCGCGCGTCACGAAAATCTGATTTACATTGTTTAATGGAAAGGTAATTTTAAAATCATCGTTTGCGTAGTCGATTTCTTAGACGTACGTAATACGTAGGTTTTGTAGACGTCAAGCCGCTTATCAGAAAATAACCTTTAACGCTATATGTCTCCCCCTTAAAGATGCGGACCTTCTCTTGTTTATACCCGGAATTCTCGACTCGTCTCTGTTTGCCCTCCAATAACTAGATTTCTCTATCAATTAATGTCTCGCTCGGAGGAAGTGCACATCCCGCTCAATTCGAGCCCTCCGGCGCACTTACTCCTCAATTAAAAGAAAGGTCGACCGCAAGGAACCACAATACACACACATATACATCAGCTTATATAGTAAAAGGACCAGACACTGTACGTATATATATACGTGTGTACACGGAAAAGATAAATTCATTCGGGCCGATTAAACGAGAGACGCCACTTCCCATTAGGGGTGTCTGGCCTCGAAACTCGCGTCGATTAATAAAACGCTGCTATGCTCTGCTGCATCGTAACTCTCTCTCTCTTCCGACACACATCCAGCGCATACATACACGTACGTCGGGAAAAGCGACGAAACCGGGACCGGGGATACACTGCACGCGACAATGCGCGCGCGAAAAAAGAAGAGCGCGAGAGGTGTGTATAAAACGCGCGCGCGGCTGGTGTAGTAGAGAGGCGGCAAGCGCGCGCGCGTCGATTTTTAATCCGACTTTTTTCCTCCGGCCGTTCATTGCCCGACGTATACATAGCACGCGCCCGGCAATTTCCTTTTCGAGCTCTACTCTCACTCTGTGTATATATACACCGGCCCGCGTGTGACTCCTGTGTATATACGCACGCATGCACGTACCACACAGCGAGAGGGACTCTGGAATAAAAAGAAGCGAAATAAAAAGAGGGTGAGGAGTATGTGTATGTGAACGCACACATAGAGAGACGTGGTCTGTTGGTTGGCCTGCAAACGCGCGCGCGCGACGCTTGACCGTGACCCTGGGACGCTTGGGCGCATCTATTTTAGCGATCGCCCGCACACAGGCGGCGGCGGTCTACGTCCGATCATCGCTCTCCCCTTCTCTCTATCCCTCCGTACCTCGCTTATATACATACATACATACGTATATGTAGAGGAGTCGCCCGCGCTACGCGCAAAAATTTATTAACGAGCCGGAGAGGTATACACGTATATATACGGATGATATCGTTGACCCCGAGAGCCTGGTGGCGTAGTTATAGGAGAGAGAGAGAGAGAGACAGAGTCCGGTATCGGCCTGCTGCGATAGCAAGAGTATATACACGCGTGATGTAGTATGTGATGCTTTTTTGGACGGGGATCCGGATTGTCGAGCGACGTAATTGGAGTTTATGTCGCGACAGAGGTATAGAGCAATTAGTGGTATCTTTGTGTATATATCGCGCGGAGTTTTCTTTTTAGATTCGGAGAGGGGACGCACGGTTATCGGTTAATTGCGATGTGACGCGCTGATATGTATCGGATTTGCAAGTTAATTAGCCTCGTCTCTTTATGGACTTCTGCGGTCTGTCCGTATAATGGATTTTATAAGTTTCTTGAGATCTGCTTGGATTGGTATATATAAGAAAATTGAAAAACCTGCGGCTAATTTAAGCAATTATGAGAGTAGAGTATGATATTACGGGGATATATTTATCGCTTATAATCGACTGCTGATGAATGATATGGAATATATGGATGAGTAAACATGTGAAATCGGTTTAGATCGTCGCGTCATGCGGCGTTTCTTGTCGCGCGACGGATAATGCCCGATAATGAATCTAATTCAAGTGATGCCTTCATGTGAATCTAACATTGACTCACTTAATGCCAACCGTGTCGCGCGATTTTCAGAAACTTGCATATATAAGTCAAGTCTGATTTGCCCTGTACCTTTGTACTTTTTGGAGCAGGTTCTCTCCCCCTACGCAAGCTACTTAAAAAAAAGAAAAAAGAAGCCAGCGTGTAATTAATGAAACAATATGCGCCCCGAAATTAAGATCAATCACGGAAAGCGGGTCAATACCTCATCAACGCCCCTGCACCCGCTCCACATCCTCTTTCGCTCCTCCCCATATACCTGCAGCTCCCCTACATAGTGTCTCTCCACTTTCCGCGGTCTCCTCCGCAAACCACGAGCACTTGCGTAAAGCAGCAGCAGCAGCAGCCGCATCATCATCATCATCATCGAATAAAATAAAAAAAATTGATGCCGCCGCGCGCTGCTCTCGCTTCTACACACGTACACACACTCGCGTACTTTATTATTGCTACGATGTGGGTACCAGTGAGAGAGACGGCGGGGTCAACGAGTATACGCGCGGGAGAGGGAACTAAAGAGTGAGAGAGAGAGAGGAGCATTACTACGGGTGAAGGGAGAGAAGACTTTTATTCGGGCGACCGCGAGGAAGTCGCCGATTGGCGTAGTGTGTGTGTGTGAGCGCGCGCGCGGGGTAGTAGCCGCGGCGCTATACTCGCGAGCGCGAGCGTTAGTTTAGTTAGTGTCTCGCCGGCGTCGACCGAGTGTGCCTCACACGTATTATAGCGGAGAGCTGAGAAAGAGAGAGAGAGTTTCCCGACCCCTACTCTGCTCTATACTTACCGAGTCCTTTCTTCGGCCGTACGAGAGCGCAGGGCCGGGAGCGGCCCACAGAGCGCAGTTTTCTGCGCGCGAGGGTGCAAGACTGATCAGCGCGCGTGCAGGAACAGACTCGCGCAAGCTTGCGAATCGGTATATATTACAGTGAGGATGTAGTGCATTTATCACGTTCGGTTTTGTAATGTCGAGTTTGAGATATGTTGATTTTCAAGTCATGTTTATTTGTGACAAGTTGGATGGTTTTGTTTCTGTAGATCGACCTTACTGGTAATGTAAGTTTTTATTCAACTTATTAGTATGGTTATGAATTATGTAATATTATGTTATTTGTGGTTTATTAAAAAAGCAACAAGAAAAAAATGAAGGGAACTTTTTTATTGAAATTTTGCATCATGGTGATTAATAAGGTTTATTTAAAATATCAAACTTTAAAAAAAGTGACTTCGTACTTAGATTCCTGCAATGAACAGTTGGAATGGTTTCATATCGATCCACTGTGCTGATAATGCAAATTTTTTTGTTCAATTTATTAGTTATTAGTATGGTTATGAGTTCCGGAAAAAGATGTGATTTTTTGTTATTCGTGATATATCGTAAAAAGACAATCAAAAAATTTATGAATTATACCCCGGCTGTGTGCGTTGGCAAAACTTTTTATTAAAAATTTCGCATCGTGGACGCATTGATATGATTAATTTGAAATACCAAACTTTGAAAAAGTGAATTCCTAGAATCATGTAAACTCGATAAACGATTGAATAAAATTGAGCTTTTGAAGTGCGCTTTGTTGATTTACAATATTGATGTGAATATTGCATTGTTTTCAAGCTAAATCATTTAGTTTAATTCAACTTTTTGCCCCTTGTCTGCCGCCGTTTTACCAGGAACACGCTACATAGCGCACGAGAGCTTGCGTAATTAATGTAACATAACACTGGAACTACAAAGAAACCCTATTTGCTCCATGAAAACGGGCAGCCGCCCATTTCAAATTTATTTCGGGGGCGCGATATTCCACGAACCGCTAAAGTTAATTCTGCCAAATTTCTCTATGCGGTATGAAATAAAACTACAATACCCACTTTAATGGCTTAAAATATCAGCGTCACAAAGAAAAACCACGTCCAATGCAGCTATAGTAATTCTGATTTAATTATAATTGACCGAATAGTCATATTAACGATCGAGGGCATAATAAGCCGTCAACTTGTAAAAACTAATAATGATTTTTCTCAGAGCAATTAAACAACAGTTACAGCAATCCTCCTTTCACCGATCATTAATACACTTCCACGCCATAAAAATACACACACACAAACAACCAACCCACATACATACCCAACCACATCGTCTAATCAACATGACAAAAGAGTGAAAATGTCACATCACCTCTATACGCAGTCGGTCCATCATGTATATGCAGCGATGCGATGCTTTCACTCGCCTCCTCTCAAAAACTCGCGGCCCATAAAACGGCACTAAAACTCGACCGATATTCAAATTTCCCGCGCGCGCTCTCGCTCCGATACACATACTTGCGCGCGCTCTTCTTTGCCCCCCCACCTCTGAAACGTTATACGTATATATACACCTCCCCAAGTACCTACACGCCTACTTTATATCTTCATGTGTGCTTCTTCGTTTTCCACAGAAGCATCAGCAGAGGACGACGACAGGTGTTACCGGAACACGCGACTCGCTCGACGGTAGCGCGCCACGGCTACCATCGGCCAAGAAGATCCAGGAGGAGTCCTGCAAGATCAATGAGAAGAGCGAGGAGCTGAGAGTAGCCATGACGGTGTGCAGGACGAGGGTACCATGGAGGTTCTCCGCGAACTTCTTCATCGCCCTACTAGGTGAGTGAGGTTTGCGCTAAAATATAGGTGTGGAAATTTAAATTGGTTATATTGTCGTCGGTTGCGCGCGATGGTGATGGTGGGAAGAAAAAGAGGCGAAATGAGGCATTGTTGAGAACTAAGGAATTTGAAAGGTTTACGGTGAGAAGGAGAGCTTTTGAGCGAACGTTCTGCGTTTTGCATTCTTGGTATTGAGCAGACACGTTGTGACTAGTGAAGAGTTTTTAGAATTTTTTGTCGTTGAAAGGTTGTGTAGTCGTTGCAATAAATTATTTGAGTGGATATAAAAATTTGAAGAGCGAAATAACACGTTTGGAAGAATGCTCGAGCATCGAATTTCTGTAAATAAGTTGGCGCAATAAAGAACGACTTATCTACTGCTTTATTTTTTGGAACAAAAGTTATATCAATATTGAAATTAAAAATATGCTCGATCACTCGTAGAGGTCGAGATATTTGTCCGCGATCATTATCAAGATATGTCAACTATATCTTTTGAGCTGTTTACATGTATACATAATATGACTTACACAATTAAACTGTTTTGTTTTTTCACTCTGATAAAATTCGCGACGGTTTGATAGAAAAATTTATCTCCTTTTTGTACTGATCGCGCAACCTCACGGTCAACCTGCCATAAATCTATGTTAAACAGTCATTACTGTAATTGTTCTTTTCTCGCTGTCAGCGCTAAACACTTCCTAGACTTCAATTCCGTTTTCGAATTTTCACGTTACTCTTCATCTTCAAACACATATAACATACAACAACTTAATGTCCCACGCGGACGCTTCAAAAACTTCCAATTACCGTTCTACTACCGGCAATGGGTAACTTTTCACTCCCCTTCGCTTCTAAACTCTTCCCCTCCGAAACTTTTTGAACTGTATATTACTCACGGCCGCGCCGCAATTTTTTTTCCACGCTTCGTCGTCGCAACAACGGCGTTATTACACGTACGTGCAGGAATTTTTTTTGTTCAATTCTTAAGGGACATTACTGGTCAGCTGGTGCACATTTTCTAACGCACAAGTTTTGCGGTTAGCCAGCGATAAATCACGTTTCGCGTATATCCAGAAATGCGATACTTTATCGCGGCATGGCTGTCGTCCTCCTCTCACAGCGCAAGACGAGCCCGACAATAATACGCAAATAAATAAGCGTGTAATAAGCCGAAGTTATGCGATATAGTCGAGTGTGTGCGTCAAGAAAAATCTGTAAGCGCGCGAGGCGTTTGAGAGATTCTCCGGTTAATGAGTCCAAGAGGCACACGCGCATGATGACCGTTTGTCGCTGATAGCCGTAATTAATTAGCGTAATGAAGGAGAACATTTTCAGATTAGCCTCATGTTTGTCATTTGTTTAAGATGTGTGCCCAATTTACGGGTTTATTTAAGGTTTATCTACTGCTTAGAGTAGGTAGTCTTTTTACCGATTATTGAGATGAATGGAGGAGATTAACTTTTTGACATTTAGAGAAAATTTAAGAGTAACGTTATCTATTTTGAAAATTAACGGTGTCTTGGCTCGACAGTTGATTAAATTTTATTAAACACTTATATTTCACTTTACAACTCCGGTACGCGTTTACGATCGCTTTGAAGTTTCTGAAAAATTATCACATAAATATTTTCAACAAAATCCACTGAAATTCTTGGGGAAGGCTCACTAAAATGCAAATGAACAACGAAATTCTATGGAAACGCGATACTGCAAAATTTTACGAAGCCGAATTTACATTTTATTAAAGCTTGTTTATTACAAATCCCATCTACAGCGGTACAGTGCGATGGGATAAACATATATACACACGAGGCTTAATTTTCTTATAATTTTCGTTTTGCTGTAAACATAGATTATGCAAAGATTGGATAATTTTTTCAATTGCAACTATTACATAAAAACCAGTTTGCCGTAATCCGATTGACGGGGAAAACGAGTTCTTTTATGGTATAATTAATTTGAGCTTTACATAATGGGTAGATTATGGTCAAAAGCGGGACGAGTGAATTGGCGGTTTGCGCAAATCGAAGCCGTTTTGTCCGTTATACCCTGCAGTATTATGGTACAAGTACGTATATAAAAAGCACAATGAGTCGCAGTGCAATTTGGTTTTCCGATCTGGATACCTTATGATAAAATCATTTTTTTCTCCTCTATAAGTAGCATTTAGGACAATTATGCGATTTCCATGCACCAAACCACTCATTTTCCCAGAACAATGCTTATTTTTTCCCCATTTTTAAACACTAATACAGAGACCTTCTGCTAATCGATTCGCAGACTGTCTCATACCACATTTAAAATCAATTAATCACCAAATGTGTACGTACAATTTACATAATTGGCATCACTAACGTAAATCACATTTTTTTTGCAGTGTCGATTATAATGCTCTTCGGCGAGCTGGGCTTCATACCGAACCAGCAGATCGGCTTTTACTGCAACGATCCGAAAATCTCGTTTAAATTCACGGGGGACTCAATATCGACGGTCGCCCTAGTGATCACCACCATAGTCCTACCTGCGCTCGTGGTAAGTTCAATAAATTTCTTTCTATCTGCGCGGGACTGTCCGTTTTTTCATATCGCGATATTTTTTAAAGCGTATCTCATTTTTGAGGAAATATGTGTCGTAGAAAAATGTCAAAAATATGGTTACGCAAATTGGTCGTACGTTTAAAGTTAGCATTCAAAGTAGTTTTAATAATAAAGTCAAAGTCTCATTATACTTGTGTTTAAGTATTTGACGTTTTAAAAGTTTTTAGTTATTCTTTCTTTTTTTTCAATATTTATCAATTTTTACACTTACTCACGTTTTCTTCAGTTGCGATAAACACTGAATAACTCCGAGAACAATGAATTGTTAATCTTGACAGCTGGTAACAATTAAACCTACTTTATAAGTATCATTGCCTACATATATTTTTTCAATAAATTATTTAAAAGAATGCAAAATAAATACAAAAAAAATTAATTTGAAAAACATATACTAAATAAAAACACTTGCATGGACAGTTATAATCATGAAAATATAACTATAATTTTTACGTTTCTTTTTTCTGTAACACAACTATGTAAACTAACATTTCGTCGGGTGGGAGCAAGAACGTCCTATCTCCGCTCGACGCGTAAGAACGTCCCATCTCGACTCGGCGCGTAAGAATGTCCCGTTTCGGCTCAAAGTCAATACACGGAGCACCCGACATCGGACGTTCTTACGCGCCGAGCCCAGATGGGATGTTCTTACTCGCCGAGCCGAGATGGGACGTTCGTATACGTCGAGCCGAGATGGGACGTTCCTATGCGTCGAGCCAAGATGGGACGTTCTTACGCGCCGAGCGGAGATAGGACGTTCTTGCTCCCACCCTACGATGTATTCTCAATTTTAACAATGACTTTTATTCCCCCAAACCAAACCAAATTAAAAAAAATTCAACGCTTCCTTATCGCCGATAGATTTGGGCAACGGAATGGTCGTGCTACAGTTCGGATAGCTACAAGAGCCTGGAATGCGGCTCGAGCTCGCGAAGTCGTCAGTTCTGGCAGTGGTACGGCTACTACACCCTTGGCTGGTGGTACATGCTTTTCATCGTCGAGGTGACCAAGGTCGTAGTCGGCGAGCCGAGGCCCCACTTCATCGACAGCTGCAGGCCCAAGGAGATCGACAACTGCACCAACGAGTACGTTTATAATTATGAACCCTTTTTTGTGTGCTTTTATTTTTAGAGTGTAAGGGGGATACAGTCGCGGGACCATGCTGTAGAGATTTGTCGGAACAAATTTTCATGGTGGGGGTCAGCAGATTGTTTCGAAATGTATATTTGGCCACTTCGAGCTCTACCTATAGGGTGTCAGTTGCACGAAAAGAAAAAGTAAATTCTACTTTTTACACAGTTGATTTAACTGTAAAGTCAAGTTTATTTTACTTTCATAAGAATCAGTAGAAACTGTTTTTAAAAAAAGTAGAATTCACTTTTTAGTTAACTAAGATTGGTATTATGCCTTGATATGCATTTCAATTAAACAGTAGTTTTTACTTTAAAATTTAAAAAAGTGAATTCTACTTTTTTTTTAAAGCAGTTTCCACTTTTTCCTTATACAGTTGATTTAACTTGTCCAAAACAGCAAGATTTACTTTTTTTCCACGTACGTTAGTATGTATTTATGAAGCAGCAACGCGACGTGAGAATCAAACATTTACAGTTAAATAAATTTGCAATAACGAGAATTTCTTAGAACCATTTCAACACGAGTCTTGAAACGCAACTTGTTTTCTTTTACCTCGCGAGCAATAAATAAAGCATCGCTCCAGCATATACAGTTTTATCGCGTCGCGTGCGCGCGCGCTGTTTGAAATAAACAACTAAACATTTCACATTAATATTCCAGGTATAGAAGATTGTACACGTGCACGAACACGGAATTGTCGTGGTTTTACGTCAACGACTCGGACAAGTCCTTTCCGTCTGGCCACTCGGCGCTCTCCGTGTTCACGGCGACGTTTTTAGTTGTGAGTATAATTTCGAATGCATTTTTAACAAACCACTTCTGAATGCATAATCGTAAATCCTTCAGCACAATTGTTCCTCTCGCCTGGCGGTGTGTGTTAGACCGCACAATACATTTCCCGCCGCTTCAAAAGTCCAAGTCAGCCCCCGCACTTCTCTCCTGATTTGATTTACAGTTATATCAGCTTCATTCATCGAATCATTCTTCTCGAATAGAATTCAAATGAATTCTAAATTCAATTAATTAAACGTTCCTTTATTCCGCTTTCCTTTTTAAAAAACCCAAGTCAGCGAATTCATATAGAGTTATCAATTTAATTTATCAGCCCAACATTGTTTATCTTTGCGGAACAAAATTTAAATACTTTAAAGTCATTGTTATACACGTATTGCTTCAATACTGTACAAAGCAATACTCGTATTGCTTCAACACTGTACAAATATTTTCTTCAAACAAAATTCTATTTAACCAAAAACCCTAGAATATTCTCCCACTTACAATTACCACACGTCTCCTAAAAAACTCCAAAGTCATCTCCAAGCACACACACACACAGACAGTCGTGTGTACACGCACACAATCTCACCTCGAAGTCAGGCACCAGCAGCGGTGGTGACCGAGCGCACAGACCACCCGGCGACCGCAATCCCTCGGCCTTCATTTCCATGTATACACCACGCTCCCCGCACCGCAAGCTCATCTCCCACCCTCCTTTGCATATACATACATACCAACATGCATCTCACGAGACTTATCTCCCCGCGCGCGCGTTTTCCCTTTGGGACACGCGCGCTATGACAATTCCACAGTGGTACCTGCAGAACCGCATGCCGAACCGTCTGGTGCTGATCCTGGTGAAGCCTTGGCTCCAGTGTCTGGCCATCCTCTGGGGCGCCGGCTGCTCCCTCTCTCGCATCACCGACAACCGGCACCACTGGTGGGACGTCGCTGTAGGCGCTACTCTCGGAGTTGGATTCGCCGTCTTCGTCGTGAAGGTGCTCTGTAAGGGATTCAGAGGTGCCGCCTCATCGGGGATGGGATTGTCGGCAGTCGATGGAGTCGTGGGGATGACTCCCAACGGGCCGCTGACCGGTTACGCGACCGCGAATAAGCGACACCAGAGCGTCAAGAAGCTGCTGAGCAACAGTAGCAACGCCGATGTGCCCGATAGTAGAGAGATGGGTGATATACCTACGACCTGGACCGCGTGAGTGAGAAGAGACGGGGATGATGAAGATGTGTGAGAATTGATTGATTTTGCTCAGAGTGTGCTGTTGTTTTTTTTCTGAGGGAGGAGAGATACTGCGATACTTAAGCGTGCGTTGGTTGCCGCGGTTATCGAATTTTTTAGATTCCAGCGAGATTTTGACATGAAAGTGTTTTGTTATTTGTATACAATTGTAATATCGATAACTGCGGTATAGAAATGAAGGAAGTCTTCTTACTAGCTCGTATTTTGTTACTTTTAAGAAGCTGATGATCACACGTGCCTTTAACTATACATATATGCGTAAAAAAACAATCTGTACAAAAAATGCTTATTTTTCGAAGCGCGTGTATATAGGCGCGCCTGTGTCGAGGCAACCCATTGCGCATAGGCTTCCGTCGTGTGCAGAGGCTAACGGCGATGTGATGTGGTCGTCCCGCCTTCTGTGCACCTTTACAAAATAAAAATGTACATAGATTAAAGTTTAACTTATATATATATATATATATAAATATATTTACATAATTTATGATGGAAATATTTGAAATGTATTACGAGTGTATATAGGTCGGGTGTTGACATACGTGAGATGCCGAGTTTTTTCACATGATTTTTTTTGTGTACAAATAAAAGAAAGACATGCAGACACATAGAGAGAGAGAAAGCGTGTATTTTAATGCGATTTTGACGAGTTGTTTTTCGGCTGTAAAATCTATTGCATTGTAATTTATGCATATGGAGAAAAAGTATTTATTCTTATACAAGAGCTGAGAAAAGGGGCGAATTGAGGAAACAGAACGTCAAGTGATTTCAACATATTTTTAGTTAAAACGTTTGTTCTTTGATAATTTAGTCAATGAAATTACATTGCAATACTGTAATATAAAGCAAATTATATGTTCAAAATTTAATTTGCTTTAATTTTCAAATCAAAGTGTCGTGGATTATTGAGTTTGTTGTTCAATATCAAATCAATCATTATACGAAATCACTATTAATATTATTTTTCAGTAGTACCAGAAAACAGCGGTTGCTAATATCGATGAAATCATTGTGACAAATTATATTTATTTGTATCGAATCACAACATTAATATCAACAATGATACTGAACGCTAATAGATTATTGAACGGCGCTCTTGAATTTAATTATTATTTTGTATATATGTGAAAATGAAAGAAAGTAATTTGCAATGTCAAGTTGAAGAATCGCATAATAATTGTATCTTGATTTTAAAAGGAAAATTTATTCTAATGTAATTATTTATTGTTACGGATACCTGCGTATTTTGATTTAAAGCTCAAAAAATTGCGTCGGAAGCGGGACAGATATTAAAAACTTTTTAGAAAATGTATTCTAACTATTTGGCAGGTGTGATACCGATAGAGCTCATATCTAAAAATTTTACCTTTCGAGGCTATAGCGAAATTTTATATATATATTTATATATATATATTTTTTTTAAATCAAATTCAATCATCAGCAAAGTAATCAAAAGTTCACTGCGCTATTCGCCTATACTCACTCAGTGCCTATTCAGAAGAGAGTATTTTTAAATATTGTCTGGAATTCACAGCTGATTCTTGTAGACAGCGAAAAACGATATTCGCAGATATTCTTCGAGGGAAAAAAAATGCGTGTTACATTCCATCGACGTCCGTCCTTATCTGTGTATACAAAAGTTCGCCACAGACGAACACACGTGCAGAGCAGGCACCGCAGGTATTTGCGTCTGGTTTGGACAAAAAATGTGAAAAATTTCGGCTATACTTTTTTCTCGTAGGAGGCAAAAAAGAGGTGTATCGCAACATTGTTCGGTCTTGATTGAAGAGCCGTAGCGCCAAAACTTCGTTGCCCTTTTTTTCGGCGTTGCCACGAATAACCTTACTCGGGTATGAATATATGAGTATAGGTTCCGAGCGCGGAATGCACGTATACGATAGCTGATTTTTTTGTGCGTGGACGGGGCAGTCAAATTCTTTCGTTGTTTTTTTCCGAAAAATAGAAATAGAAAGCAAGTATTAGAGTGGTTTATGGATACGATAGATTTTATGTATTTCGAATTGCATAATATATAGGTTCGTTGAATTACTATTATTGTTAGTTAATGCATTTTTCTAGCTTTTTTAGAAGTAGAAAAATGTACTTCGTCGGATTCTTCTTTAAATGTGATTTCTTCCGAATACAACTTTATTCAAGTCTTCGTGAATGTACAAATGTCAATTAATTTTAATATGGAACTCTACAAAACGTCATTAATCGATTGCAGTGACATGTTGAAATTTTTCTGTACTTTTTAAAAAAAGATAAGCTTATATTGTTTATATGTGGTTTTATAATGCTAATGTATCAAAAATATCGTTTACAAAATACATCGTTATATACAGATAAATTGAACAATGCAAATGCAAATCAGCTCTTCTTGTTTTAAGCATATTTTATAACCTAATGAAACAAAAATATTTTGATTAAAATGGTACATTTAAAACAAGAAATAATAAACTGTATTTTTGGTATAATAGAAACGATAATCGCTCATCTTATTTTAAAATATTATTGTCAGCTATTAAATGTAGAGAATAAAAAATCAATTTCAAATATGTAAAAAGGACCGCTTAATGATATCTAAAAAGAATGTAGAGTTCAAACGTAAATGGGTGTATTTATTAATTTGTAAGTTAAGTCTGTAGATTTCATATACACATTGTTACAAAAATCGTTGATTAATAAAAAGTGCATTCAATAAAAAGAAAACCTGTATAGATGTTTTTTGTTACCCCCACAAAATTATTATTTATATTTGGTATTGAAATATGGATCGCCTCTATGAAAATGTTCGTATATTAAAATGCTTTGACCCTTATTTGGTTGTACTGTTTTTTATAATACAAACCTCTTAAAATATTATCCTTTTCTGTAATAATTAATCTTTATATCTTATTAGATTCTATTTAATTGTTATTTTATAATGATACTATATTTTTAAATAACGTCATTGTTTTTAAAAGTCATTAAAACTTTTTATCTTATTGATTTTGTTAATGCTATGATTAGAGAGCGTCATTTACTATTTAAGTGTTCTTTACAACCGTTTTTTATTACACCAAAGCTATATATATAGAAAATAAATAATTAAGTAGCATCCAATCAATGAACAGAGAACCTACTAAAACAATCCGCGTATTTAACATATTTTCAAACTAAAATATTTCAGCTCAAATCGCTTATCATCACCACAATCTAACGAAATAAACGACTCGGGTGTGCATCGCTCATTGACGATCAACAGTTTCTTTCTCGCCGCGTTCGCCGGTTCTTATCGAAATGCACCGCTTGCTCTCTCTCTCTCTCTCTCACACCGTAAAAAACCCCCAGCGATGCTACTACCTCTGTCAACCATCCGCCTATAAAAGGGGAAATCAAGCGAATTCCGCTACATCGAACGCACAATCAAGATGAGTAATAAAAAGCGCGGGCGGACGCGATCCGAAAAAAAGCACAAGCGGCTGTGGCTGCGGCCCGTTGCCGAAAGATTCGTCCGACCGCGTGTACACATACACGCAGATCCGATGGAGGGAGAGAGAAAAAAAGCGCGTGATTTTCGCAGGTTTTACCGGCGCGCGTGCGATAGAGAGGGACAGGGAGAGAGAGAGAGATAGCAAAAAAAATGCGACGACGAGAGAAGCAACGCACGCGCGGAAACAAACAAAACTACGTCGGGAAAAAAAGAAGAGGAAAAGAGTGTAGAGGAAAAAAACGAGGCGCACGAGCGAGAGAGAGAAAACAGAAAAAGAAAGCAAAAAGGATGCACACGCGAGTTCGGGGTGGGAAGGGGAGAAAAAAGGAGGAAGAGAGAGAGAGGTGGATTTGACGCGGCACGCGCGCGCCGCTTTTTCCGCGCGCGTGGGCGGGAGCGAGGGAAAGAGTTGCGCCGCGCGTGCGGGCCAGACAGAGACGGAGCGACGCGGAAAAAGACAAACGGGCCGAGCGAGCGAGCGAGAGAGAGACACGGGGGAGCAAAAAAACCACCCTCCCTCTATACCTATATATACGGCGAGCGCTATATAGCTCGGAGGGAGAAAGAAGAGAAATGGAGAAAGGATGAGGGGGTGTGTGCGCGCCGTTGCCGCCGTCGCCGCCGGCGGGAGTTTAATAACGCTGCATCCCCTTTATTTCGGGTGCTGGCGGCCCGGCTCCGAACTCGAGACCATCCCCTTTAATCCCAGATATAGGTGTACCATAAGCCATCGCGCTCCCTCTGCCTCCCTCTCACCCTCTCCCTCTCTCAGCAGCCCGCGGAAGAAATGTCCAGTTCCCCGATGGGAAAGCCAGTCCCGCGGCGCCGCCAGCCACAGTACCGACCTCGGGTTCGCGCACTGGGCATCTTCGGCCCAGCCCGAGGGCTCTGCCGCCGAGAGAATGGGCCTGGAGGTGGGCCGAGGGTGGCAGAGAGGCCGGGAAAGCCACGGGGACGCGGTCAAACGCTTTCCCGGCGGCGGTGTTTGCGCGCGGTACGCGCTACCTTGCCGCGAATGTTTAGTCCGCGCTGCGTTCGGTGTGCAAGCTTTTTCGGGCTTGCGAGGGGGTGACAATTTAAACTGCGTCTCTGGAAAGATGGGCATGGGGGTGGTAAGGGTGGATGTCGGGTGATGGGATGGGGGGAACCGGGTGGGGATATGTGGGAATATTTCGGAGATTTGTCGGGAGGACAGTAGTTTCGCAGGCGGGGCTCGGGCACGCGCGCGACAGACTGAGACGGCGGCACGAGGGTGGGACGTAGAGAGAGAGATAGAGTGACAGAGAGGGTGGCGCGCGCGCGCGCGTGTGTGTATAGGTATAGAGAAGGACGACGAGAGAGAGAACGGCGCTCCAGCCAAGCCCAGGAGGAGGACGTCCTGTGACGCATTAAACTGAAAATCTCAAGGCACCCTCTCTATACCTCCCCCATCCCCCTCTTTGTATATCTTTCGTCTTTTTCCTCCTTTTCCCTCTATATACACCCCTTGCGCCCGTCCTTTTTATCTCTCGTCCTGCCGTGCGACATTAGAGGCTGTATATACTACTACACACACTACTATATCCCGAAGGCCCGACGACATAGAGAGTAACGCGGCAAAATTACTAATTTCGCGCGTGCGAGCTTTGAGTTTTCGGCGCGAGGATATATATGAAAGGGGGATTTCGCTTGTACGTATACCGCAGGTTTCCTTTTTTTTCTCGCGTGCGATATGCCATCGGCGAACGCGGATTTTCCCGCTGCGCAGCTATTGTGTATGCGACGTGCTATTGCGAAATACGCAAATGCGTGTAATGCGTGAGAGGAAACTCTTATCGCCAGAGAGCAAAGCTGATCAATATGTTAATACCCCTACCAGGTAATCCCGGTGATTCCAAATTCACGATAAAAAAGATCGAGAGAGAAAGAGAGAGAGGGTAGGATTATTATTACGGGCGCGCGGAGAGGAGAGGATTTGCGCAGCGCACTTAGATGAATTATTCGTATTTTTATACACTATGCGTTCGTGGCGAAGGCGATGCATTTTCGTCGTGCATTAAAGTGCAATTTGTTATCAACGCGAAGCGTGAGATTAATTAATACACGTGTGTTATACAATAAAAGACGGTTCTTTTTACACTTTCTATATACCCACTCTCGTTTTTTTGCAGATGAAATCGGAAATAATTTGAAGACCAACGCTATACTATTTCATCAAATTTCAATTTAAATTACGCGAATATTCGAATTTCGAGCCCTTTCGAATAATAGCGCGAAAGAGACCTCTCTCCCTTTAATCGTATATACATATATAGCGCCCACCCGGCAGCAGCCCCTCTGCGCGCTCACTCGCGCTCAAATTACAAGTACTCAATTTATTTCGGTTAAAAATGATCTAAATAAACTAATTCTATTATGGACATTATTCGCTCCGTGTTTAATTAATTTTAAATTAATTTAAGGTCTCCGATATAACGGTATATTTTGCGCTCTAGGAAATGTCCCGAGTAAAACTGTCAAAGCGATTGATCTATATATAGAGGACTGTTCGATTCGGCCTTTCAAATGCGGTGGCAGCGGGTTTCGTATGGTTTTTACTTTTGTGCGTTTGAATTAATATTAAAAATAATTATTGATTTTCCTACATTAAGCAAAAAAATCCTATATAATCATATCTTTATAAACTATAAAACCTACTTCTATTTTTCAACCATCCAACCCAACATTCCGAACACGATTTCCTACCATTTCGTATATAAAATTTTCGATCACTAATTCCCCCCAAAAAAAGCACGGACTGCAAACTTTAAATTCCACCGTATCAGTCTCGCAGGCACTCGCGATAACACATCCGCCCCGTATTCGACGCATTCGCGGTACAATCTAATTCTCCTTGGGATATGTAACCTCGCGCCCGCGGGCGCGTACAATGACGCAAACCCACACGTACACCACATATTCAAACAAACAAACAAACAAACAACTCTTTCTATCTCTCGCCACAAAAGATGACACGCCTCGTGCAGCCAAAAAAGCTCTTCGCATATGTATACGTGCATCATATAGGTATACAGGCATATACACACACATGCGTGAGCGCACAGCGGACCCATGGCGTAGACACACAACGGCCGCGTGCGTACGGCCCTGATAACGAAGCAACGGCGGCGGGTATACGTGTGCGTGTACGTGTGTATATATATGCGCACGAGGGGCCGATAACACTGGCGCCACGATAGAGCCGCGCGATATCGCCCTCCTCTCGCTCCGAACGTGCGTGCTGCTCTCCCCTCGCCCTGTACACATGTGTCTATATATACATATACGTGATGTGGGTGTGTATAGGTAATACACACTGTACGTGCACGCATATATGCGCGCTATAGCGATGTAGGTCGCCGTCGTGCCGCGCCTGCAGCCTGCGCCTGCCTCATACCTGCCCCGTCCGACTAGCCGCGCGGCGTACACGCGTGTAGGTGTGGGAGCGCGTATGCGGCACAATGAGAGAGGGAAAAGAATGGGATGTGGAATGAGAACGACACAGAGAGGGACTGTGTATACGTGTATGTAAATGGAGGGAAGAATGAACATTTTTAATATGCAAGGAGGCGAGGAGTGACTGTGTTTATCAAGGGAGCGAATTTCACGTACGGCGGCCTCGCGAGGGCTAAGCTCGCGTTCGATGACGGTGCACGTACACGATGCTGATACGGGGAAAAAGGCAAAGAGAAATTTCGTACACGTGCGTGAGTATAGAGAGGGAGAGATGCACTCGGATAGTGGGATTGGTTATTTGGGATTGGGCTATGATAATTTAATGAGTAAATGGAGGTTCGATTATGGGAGCGACGGTGAAAAATTCAACGATTTTTCCTTTGAGTAATATTTTAGTTTCTAATTTGCCAGAGTATATTCGGCCATCCAGAATCGTTAAATATGTAACTCTGGTGAGTGAAGTTACCCCCTTTTTTCTACAGTAACTATAATAAATATTGTAAAAATCCATTAGAAATGGCTTGAAGATCAACCAACCTAATAAAAATGACGTTGGAATAATTCGAATGATGAAATGTTTAACGTATACGAGAAGAGAGCAGCGCAAACATTGCACCAGGCAAGAATGTAAAAATAAACTTTAATCTTAACAGACTGACAGCCGCATTCACCGAGCCATTGAGATATTTAGACCGACGACGACGAAACTGGTTCGTGTCTCTCGCATAATGCTTATATACTCGAGCTAGAAAAAATTAAGAAATATACGAGATAAACTTGTGTGTGTGTGTGTGTGATTCCGCTGATTAAACCGAGCCGCGCTTCACACAACTATATAGCGACTCCTTTCCAACAACGTGAATCATACCCATATGCACACGTCGCTATAATATGCTGCCAGTATGTGTACATACGACGTAATAAAAAAGCTGCTGGTACGTTATTATTAAACCAATGATAAAGACATTCTCCGGGCCACACATGAATGTCTCACCTTTCTCCAAAAACCCTTCTTCACGTTATTATAGCCACACAGATCCCTGAAATCCCCACGTCTTCCTTCTTCCGCGATGTCGCCGCCCGTGGGATGAATGCCTAATTCAACGCGCGCATGCGGGGGTCCGATAGAAAAAGAATAAGAATAAGAAGAGGCAGCAGCAGCCTGTGCACTCGATTGTTCCTGCCGGAAAGTAGACCTTAATTATCGTGAGCGCGAGATGCTTATCGGGCGCGCCTTTATATACGTGTAAGCGTACATGTGTAGACGAAGAAACGAATTCGCGTACACGTAGAGGGGATGCGTGTAAAAGTTTCAGCGCTGGTATTGTGGAGAGAAAGAGAGAGAGAGAGAGAGAGAGTGGGAGAGAGTACACGTGTAGCAGCTTTTGTCGAGAGAATCCGAGAGATTATTTCTTTTTTTTTGGCGGGGGGGAGTATAGTGGGAAGAGGGGCGCAGGCTTTTTTATAGGTGAGTGTATGGTTAATTAAGGATGTGTATTTAATTGTGGGCTGAATAGAAAAGCCTACGAGAGAGAATAAGAATGGCGCGGATTAAACAGAGGTCTGATAAGCGTGTATATTGTTGGATTTTTTTTTTTTTTTTTTTTTTTACATGAAGGGAGATTGTAAGGGAGAACTTGAAGAGAGAAGAAGATAGAGTTGAAGTGGAAGAAGATAATGTCTCACCGAACTCGGAGCTATCTACTTATATAATCAGAAAAGTATCTTCTACGTTCTTTTTTCTTCCCCTTTATAAACGAGTCTGCAATTTCCTATCGTATTGCATGGTATCGAAAATTTTTGGCATAAATAAGCGTTGGACGGAAACGATTATCAAACATTTCCGGCACTATAGTGTAACAGATTGTCATGACCCAGGCAACCAGTATAGTATACAATCTAACTACGCCTCGCGGCGTAGATCCGCATGGCACCGCGTGAACGTGCACAGAGATCGCGTCTACTCTCTCTTTCTGCGCTTCATTAGCGTAAGAAATTGAAAAGTGGAAAAATTGTAACGGCCCACGAGGCATAATAATGCGCGTATGTATACCCTCGAGAGACGGAACGCGCGTGCAGGGGAGAATGAGAGACGTATGCAGGTAGGAAAGACCACTGATATTTCTAATGTCCCTAATGGCCTTTGTCCGACTCGAAAATTATGTGATAAATTTTTAGCCCCGAGGAGTTAATTCTTAATTATGAAGATTCTAATAAACGTTAATCTTGCAGGATCGAAATAATAAATATATAAACGGGCGGTGTGTTGTTGAATATTGGATTTTTCGGATCGGTGCGTGTGATAAACAAATATTTTATCGGAATTTCGAATGAGTAGTATAGGAATGTAAAGAATGGAGAAAAATACGAGGGAAGAGAGCGAAAAAAGCAATAACAGCGAAGGTAATTCAATAATATCAAATCAAATTTAGCTTTTTCTAGCTTCAAATTGAACACTTTTTATTGATTTTAAATGAAATAAAGAGAAAAAAACGATACTGCGAATATTCGATTATTCCAATTGTGTAATACAACGCGGCGTTTCGATTTCATTTTTTAAATCTTTTTTTTTCCAACACACGGTATATACATACAGATTGGAAAAAATTTTCCCCTTACCTTGACATTATACTCACATATAGATACATACATACGTGCGAGAATAAGCTCAGTCAAAGTCAAAACTTTGCTAAGGCTTCTCTCACGCTATTCTACATATACTCTCTATCCGAAATGATGTACATACAGCATTCGCACACATACAAATAGGGGAAAAAAGCTCTCGATCGTTCGCTCTCTCGCGACAGCCGTGGAAATGAAAAAAAAGCTCGCGAGAGGCGAAACAACGACAGCGAGGTACAAATATATACTTGTTACAATTTTATCAATATCGCGATAAGGCTTTAAAAACGTTGTCGCATGCGCTGCTGCCGCTCGGGCATGTTCCAGCAGCGCGCGATGTGTGTTTGTGTATAAACGCGCTGTGCTGTTCGCGCGCGTGCGACTCTTGTAACGCGTGTTTTCTCTCCCTCTCTCTCTCTCGTCGTATACATACACGAGCGCTCTCTTTCACTATACCATCGATTTCGCTACTAAAGTTTTGAATAACGCAAAAAGCGCTATTCGCAGCACGGTAGCAGCGCGCCGATGTTTACCGAATTATTGTTTTCTCGAAAAACTAACAATTACCGAGAGCTTGCAGCGAATGAATTTTTCAGAGAGCCGCTGCGCGCGCCTTGTAATCAACATTTTCAAAATGCAAACGTACATAATGAATTCGCGCGACGAGTGTGCGTATGTGTGTGTATGCATGCGTACTTGTGTGTGCTCATGCATATAAATGTGTATGAGAGTGGGTGCGGCGCGCGATACCGAGGAAAAGTGTGTAAAAAAGACGCGTTATTTACCGCGCGCGAGCGCTCTCTGTGTTTAACATTTTAATCGTGCGTCGAGTTTTGTGCAATGTAATTGAATAATTTCATATTGATAAGTCGTGCGCGGTCGGGAGCTGGGTTGCTAAAAAATTAAACGTTCGATTTGCGTTTTTTTAAAGGTTTATGTGTATAAATATAAAAGAAAATGGGTCTAGAAAAAAGAAGAAAAGAGAGGGACTCATGGGTATATGAGTATGGACGTGAAATAATAGTGAAATGGATGAATGATGATCTTGTAGAGTGACAGCAATATTCGATGTGTGTTTGTGGATATGCGGTTGCGGAGGTCATAATAGGTTTTGAAAAAGAGGTGTGGAATAATTGAACGCGAGTTAGTATACTAAAGGTAAATATAATGAAAGTTATATATAAAGTTAAGTAGAAATGATTTTGAACGAAGATCAATGATAGATTCGGAAATTGCGAGTCCGAAGTATGATGCAACGGCAACCATTGCTTTACGCTATTACAACGTATAATAAAATGCTTGGGTCTCAATTATAGCCGGAAATCAAATTACGACATCAAAATGAATTTCCCGAATCAAGACGATAATAACAAAAATCCCAACGATAATTACTTTTCCAAACGGAAATGTATATATTTACAACCCAAAACACCATTAAAAAAAAGGACACGCACACACCTCCGACAAATGTAATTATCCCCATAATAAACCGCGCAGTATACACACGCCAGGCGAAAACACGGCGCGCAAACAACGACTACAAGTCATAAATGAAGTACAAGCCAGCAGTATATACACCTCAACCCCCATCCTCCCTCGAAGCCGCGTGCGCGTCGATTAAACGACCGCGAAAAATCCGAATATACCAACCGCTCAGCAACGCGCGAGCGAGCGCCCAAAAGTGACGTGTATAAATAAAAAGTGAAAGAAGCTCGAACAGCGAGAGGGAAAGAGAGAGAGAGAGAGAAAGCTCGCGGGCGAGAAAATAAAAAAGAACGAAGGTGATGGAATCGAGCGAAAGTGAACGGGGTGTGTGTGTGTGCGAGCGTACGGATATATGTCGACGGGTATGCAGGCGCGCACGGAAAAAAACGCGCAGGATGGGGTACAGAGGCAGAGGTAAAAAAGGAGGGAAAAGAGAAAAACAATTAAGCGCCCTAAAAAACGAGGAACAGGTGCAGCGTGCAGCACGCGCGCATTGTCTTTCATCGACGCGCGAAATGTTCCATCGGGAATTCCGTTCGAGTTTGCGCACACGTATATACGTACGTATATATATATGTGCGTATACGAGGCAGACAGGACGAGGACACGCGGCCGGGTGGGCCGATAGACGCGCGCGGGAAAAAGCGGAAAGAGAATGGGCGAGAGCAGAGGAACAAAAAGAGGAAAGGCGGGGGCGGATGGGCGCCTTTTTTTTCGCGCGTCTCTCTCTCTGCGTGATGCATGCACACGTGTAACACGTGGTTCGCTCGCGTGGCATCCGCGCGAAATTGCCGTAATCGTTCGATTTTTTCCCGTTAGCGAGCGGGAGCGCCTGCGATGCCTAATTGTTTCCTATAGGCGCGCAAGCGCGGGGTATTATATATACACAGGGGCGAAAGTAAATCCGGCGCCGGGTGTAATTAACGTTATGCCACCTGCGTATAAAGGAGAGGTTGGGAGGGGCTGAAAAAGGGGTAGGTATAGAATACGAGTGCGGGTGAAATATATGTGTGAGCGAAGGCCAGGGGTGGATGACGGGCGAACGGTTGTTGCGAGGAAGTAGCAGTCGAAGGGTGGTAGAGTATATAGCTGGGGTCGGTATGGTAAAAAGGTCGGGAGAGGGGTGATCGTTGGAACGACGACGCTATGGGGTGGAAAGGAGGTGCGCTGTGCAAGCTCGCGGCGGCTATGTCTGCTTGGGACTTGCGATAGTTGGGTATATTTATTATTGCAACAATAGTTTTTCTTTTTACGAGATGGTTTTATTTTATGTTGGAGATTTTTTTGTTTTAAAGATTCGGTTTTAGGATAAGAGGATTTTTTCTAAAATACAGAATCCTCTTACGGATGAAAATCCTCCTTTCGAAATATATATGAAATATTTGAAATTCTGCATTAAGGCTATATATACATTCGCGGTAGAAAATAGCCGAAAATTATTTTAAAATCTAAAATTCGAATTTTCAGGCTAAAACAAACGATTTTTTCGCTATATTCCTGGATGTTTTTAGAATATTTTACTCAAAATACGCTAGGTATATTTTCCACTCTCTCAGCATCCATCATACTTTTTCGAAAAAATTTTCCCCCAAAAAAAAACTTACTTCAAAACACAAGGCAATGTCTAACCCATCAACCATTTCCCACCCGCGCATTACCTAATAATCACCCCGCAGTAACAACAATTTCCATTTCCCGTACATCCAGCCAATATTTCACCGCTACATTAAAATCCGTCATCATTTGCCTATCCTCTCTCTCCCTCTTTACCTCTATCTCCCATCTATTAATCAGTTCGCCCGCACACACACGTACCGCATCCCGATGATTTTTGCATGCAACTTTCACGTCGGAAAGCCAGAGAGCGAACCTGCAGCAGCGCACATAGTATATAGAACCCCGTCATCAGCGTAGCGCTCGCGCGCGGATTCCCAGCTCGGATTTCGCGGGCGGGCTTTTTTCCACTCTCTTTTTAATTTTAACTTTTTAAAGTTTTTTGTTTTGCCGCCGCCACCGCCTCTCTCTCTCTCTCTCTCTCTTTTTTTGTCCGCGCGCTTCAAAGCTGATATTCGGGGCCACTATATGTGCGGGCGTGCGCGGTGCGTGTGTGCAGTGCGGCGTGGTGATGCACCGTATAGTATATACTATATACATATAGATATATAGACACGAAAGAGGAAACTCGCCTATTGGGAAACGCATTTTGCGTTGCCATGCCAACTCTGCAAGCGCGCGCGCGTGTTCCGGGTAATGAATTGTTAACTTGAACCTATTTTCTAATTCTATAGATACTAGGAGAGAGAGAGAGAGCGCACAGTATACGCGTGTGTTTCTGTGTGCACGCGCATGGGGGCGTAGAGTTATTGATTGATTTTGTAAATAGCCTTTGAATAATGCCCATTATTATGATAATCTTATGGGCTTAATTGCATATTTAAGAACCACAGCGGCAGTCGGTCGGTCGCCCGGCTACATGGCTTTTTATTATGCAATGGCCCGTGTCTCTGTATGTGTGTAATGGCAATTTGACGAATTTAATGTATAACATTAGAATTTAGAAAGGTGGAGAGCTCGCTTGTGCCATGGTATTTTTCTTTCTTCTTGCAGCGTTTATTATTAAAGGCGAGAGCTCGTGACACACACACACATATAGACACATACACGCGCGTACGCGAGACTCGAGAATATTGCGGGTGTTATCAAAAGAAAGCTGCACTCGTTAGTCTCTTTTCTAATTTGGCGGAAAATTAGTGCCTCGAGAGCGCGCGAGCGCTGGTAATTTCGGTATTACTATGCACATCTATAATAATTGACCGTAAATATTAATGAGCTGCAGGGCGAGTAGATTAACTATAATTCGCCAAAAATTTTGGTATATATATATATCGTAATTCTAATAGCTTTAGTGGATTAATAATTTATTGCTATATACTGTATAATAGAACAATATTTACTCTTTTCTATTATACAAAAACACAAAGAAACACATTTATAAAAAAAGCACCTCCGTTGAAAACAACACACGCAGCACAGTAGAAAACAACGTGATAACTGCATACACATATACTCACTCTCTAGCTCATATCAAGTGCATCGCATCTCTCATTGCAACAACACTCTCGCTCGCTTACTTATTCTTGTGAAATTGTTTTCATTTCGAAACCATCTATCGCGCGAGCTGCTATCGGCTGCCTCCACCTCCTTATCTTGCCACGTAATCTCCGGGAAACGTAAGATAAAATTGCAGCGCGAGTGTCAAACACCTTACACTGCGACACCCGATGTTTTCGAGAACAACGCGTATACATGCATACAATACGGACACGCGTGTGTGCGTGCATATATAGCGAATGGGACAAAGGGGGACGAGTTGGCGCGAAAAAAAGAAAGCTCGAATTTAATCGGCGGACGTAATAACGTAACGTCACTTAAAGCTCCACCCCGTTTCCGGCGCGTGAGTCCCGCTGCTGCTGCTGCTGTTGCTGTCGGTGCGTGAGCGGCTGTGTTAGCTGTGTGCGAGAGATGCGCGAGAAAACGGAGAATATAATTGTAACGTGTGTTGTAAAATAAGGGGCGGTGGGTCTGCACTTTGCAGGATTGCGTGCTGTTTGTTTTTACGGTATTTAATTTTAGAGAAATTAGGGGGAGTTTGGTTAAAAGGAGGGTATTATATATAATTAACGGTTTTTCAAAGAAGAATTTTGATTTGACAAAAGTTATATGAAAAAATGGAAATTTGAAATGAAATGAATTGTATTTTGATGCTTAAAACAATTCGGGAAAATGCTATGAATATTTTAGAGATTTTTCGATTTAACAAAATTGTTTTATTTATTCGAAATATTCAATGAGTAATTTTAATCTAGTTTTATATACTGAAAATTTTAAAAATATAAATGGAATTCTGACGTATAATTAGTTATTTGATGTATAAACCGTGTAATGTAAATATTATTGAAAATGCATGAAATAAAGGTATTTTTTACAAACACGTCGAAATTACGAAAAAGCTATGTGATTTTAATATTTCCTCAAACACACTTTCGTTTATGTAATTAATGTCAAAAACATGTTTTGCTTTCCTTTAGTTAGTGATTTTGCATTATGAGTGTATAAAATAATATCATGACCGACGCATTTATTATCTACTTTTTTTTTGATCAGCTAGAGTATTACTTCCGAAATTCAAAAAATCGTATATGAAAAAATACGCGGAAAAAAAATGAAAAACATGAAAAAGTTCCGATGAAAACTGTATTCGATATATAATTTCAAATACATTAGATTTTTCTAAAAGAATATTTAGAATTTTAAAAAATATTGGAAAAAGTCGCGTGATAGATAAAATGTTATCTATTATACGAATATAATAATGACATTTTATGTTATTATATTAACAATAATAACAAAAATTTTTAGGTAAAATTGAAAATAAATTATTAAAAAACATCTACTCTAACAATACGTTCTTTTTCATCAATACGATATTAATCAACAATTAATTTAATTTACAAGTCACCGGAACTTTAAGGAACAGGAAGTATACCACGTGCTCCTTATGAAACCCACAAATTATATGTAACCCAAATATTGAAAAAGCCCGATCGTCATTTACATAAATCCCTTGACTCTGTAATCCGCAAAAATTCAAAATTTTCTGCAACCCTTCATTTACATACGGGGAAATGTCATTATGAGCAAACCGAGAGAGAAGGAGAGAGTCCCGGTAGACCCAAATCTAATATACGTCCGTTTGGAATCTTGCGGCGAGCAAACAAAAATTCCGGTCCTCGGGTAAACTAATCTCGAGATTTAATTTCGCAACTATACGCCCACATATACCTACCCATATCATACCGTGCGTCAAGAGGAAAAAAAACTTTTCGACTGTTCCTTCAACTATATAATTTTCGAAATTTTCACTCTTGACTCCACGTCGATTTGGCAAAATCTCTCAGACCGTACCAGCCCCTTTAACCCGCGTGATGCGCGCCGTCTCTCCTACGACGAGGAATCTCGAAAAAAGCGTACTCCTCGCAAAAACCCTTCCCCTTCAAGTCCCTCATCGCTCCCCACGTAGATATGCAGCCTCCGTCAGGCTCTCCGATAATTTCGGAGCGTCCACTGCGTGCGTCCGATAGGCGCGTATATACATGTATATACATCTACACATATAGAGTGAGAGAGACAGGAGCTCCCGCGGGCAGATCTCCTTTAATTTCGCGGTATCTGCTTCAACGACACGGCACACGCTGGTACGTTCCCTTTAATATACACAACGTAAAAAGTTTCGCGACGAATAAAGCGCCCGAGAGAGAGAGAGAGAGAGAGAGAGAGAGAGAGAGAGAGAGAGGGAGAGAGAGAGAGAGAGGAGGGCAAAAAAGGGAAGCAGCCGCCGAGCGCGCTCGCGAGAGAGGGAACGAGATAGATAGCGCCGGCTAAATAGATAGACAGATAGAGAGGGAGCGAGAGAGCACAGGAGCGAGCGAGAGAGACGGACAGCCAGCTGGGTAGATAGATAGATAGAGAGGGAGAGCGCGAGTAAGAGCGGGAGAGCGAGTGAGAGAGAGAGGGAGCAAGAGGGGCCGAAGCCCCGCGAGTCGGTAAAGTTTTGTCCAGGACACGATATCGTCCTCGCTCGTTCCCACCCGGCGCAAGCCCTTTAACCAAACTTTTTCGCCACCATTCGCCTCCCCATTCACTCCGAAACCTTAAATTTTCGAAAACCCCCCGAAAATCCAAACCTTAGCCCTATTCCAATCCTACGAAGGCAATCGCAGCGGGACAACATTTCTGCCGTCTGCCGCGAAACTCGACGAGGGGGGAGCGAGCGAGAGAGGAGTGTATATAGCGAGCGCGCGCGCCCGGCCTGGCCTGCTCTCTCTCTCTCTCTCTCGCTCGAGTGTGTGCGCGCAAGCGAGAGGAGAGTTGCGTGTGTGCGGAGCGGAGGCGGAGGTAGTACGAGAGAGAGAGGGAGAGAGAGAGAGAGAGAGAGAGAGAGAGAGAGAGAGAGAGAGAGAGAGAGAGAGAGAGAGAGAG
>UXGD01000610.1:0-52311 GCA_900474315.1 Torymus auratus | reverse complement strand
TAGCTTAAAATATAACCCGTTAAATGCTTCAAAAAAATGAGCAATTTTTAGTCATTTTCTTACTCTATTTTTAATAGACTATAACTTTTTTTAAAAACGACATTTTTTAATGAAACACAGCTTAAATTAAAGTTTTGTTGCCTTCTTTTTGAAGCTCTCCAGCTCATTTATATGAGTAGAATATTCGAAAAGCTATTACTAAAGAAAGAAACCCCTATTTTTATCGAAAATGGTTCATTTTAGACACAAAATAGCTTGAATTTCGGAAAGAAAGGCCCATTCACAAAAACCCCGAGGCACGTGTCTCATTATTTGACACAAAGAAGTACCTCCTATAGTTTTATCCAAATCCAGGACCCGCACCCCTGACCATCTCCTTGTTAGTACCACGAAAAACCTCTTTGTTAAGTTAAATTCCTATAAATATATGAGGAAATCTCAAAAAAAGTAGCACTTCTCTCCAGTTCAGATTGTTAAAAATTTTTTTTAAGACACATCTTCGCGACAAGATTGTTCTCATTTGATAGGTCATAACATATACGAAAACACTCGTGTTCCATCAAAAACGACGTGGAGACACCTTTTTAGAACAAAATCCATTTTTCTTATGGGAATTTAATATGGGAAAAATGCACGAAAAGTAGTCACTCATGATTAACCAATAGCAAGCACTACTTGTTGTGTCGGACCGTCGGACGTGTTTTATAGTTCAGAATAACGAGTGCGTACCTTCCGAGTAATGCCTGTATATGTCACAAACTATAAAACTTTCGATAAGGATATGAAAACTCTATAGTTTGCCTATAGAGATCTAACGCACAAATAGCGCAAGCTAACGTGTAGCGCAGTTAGTTTGAGCTCGGCCTTCTGTGCGAAAGATCCAAACGCCAATTTCGGATAAATACCTCCTGGCTTCTGATATTCTCTCGGCCAACTAAATCATTTCAGGTATAAAAATGTACAAGAATTTTACTGGATACAATATATACGAAGTTTAATATATCGAATCGACATCTCATACTGTAAGTATAATAAGTGAACCATGACTATAATAAAACAAGACAAAAGAAACTGACTATAATATACTTCAATCAAGTCCTGCGCTTGAGAAAATAAAATTTAAGATCGTGTAGACGAAATTATGTGTAAAATAAAAGTTAAAACTACTATTTTTGCCCGGGTGCAGTGTATAAAAGGGGCCGTGGGACTAAGAGGCTTACGGATCAACCAACATTTTTCTTATGTATTTTCATTTTCTGAATCCGAATCTGCAGGGTGTTTTGCGAAATTATTATTAAAAAAGTTATTTAAACAAATTTAAAAAATAATGTATTTTGATTTTAAAATTTTCTATAGTCTATTCTCTGTCATTTTCTAAGAAAAAACTGTTCTTTGGCAGTTTGCCGTCAAATGCGCAGTTGCAGGGACAAAAATCCTCAAAATTTTTAAAATCCCGAAAATTGCGACATGAAGAATTTTTTTTGTCGACCACTTAAGCACAAAACATCTTGCAAATTCGGATTCAGGGTTGAAAATAGATAAGAAAAACCTTGATAAATCCCAGGACCTCTTAATTTCACAGCCCCCTCTTTGCCGCGCCCGGACTAGTGCAGTCAGCGGAAGAAGTATACTATTGTTTTCCTTTGTGTATACATGCTCCACAGTTTGCCACATCATGCGAATGGACCTGAACACCAGATAAAGCTGATAGACGTATACCGCAGTTATCAGCTCAGTTGCAATTAAAGGCATTCGATGTATCTGCGACGTTCTTGATCTCTAACTTTGCTGTGAAGTTGTATGCTAAAGGTTGGTTTCATTTATTTTCCGCGGGAATTCCAGTAAATTGACGTTTATGTAGTAATAATGACGCATTTTTTTATTCCTAGCCAAAGACTGGTGTGATCTAAAGAATTGCCAAAGTTAATGTGTATACATATACCTAAAAATGACATCGAAAGATATCGTTAGCGGTAGCGTAACAGAAGTAACAACTGACTACTCTGCTTTTACATGGACTGTATACGATTTTCACCTTTGTGATGGGAGCTGTTGCGACGAAAAATCAATTACGTCACCAGAGTTCATTACAAAAAACATAAGCAATAAAGGGCAGCAAAATGATGAGGATATTTGGAAATTGAAATTGTATAGGACATTGTACTCTAGTAATGTTAACTCCTTGTCAATATGTCTTATTCGGAAAAACAGTACAAATATTCAAAAAACTACGTACTTGTCATTATCGTTTTTGAATTCCGAGAATAGTAAAGTTAGTCAAATACGTAATCCAGTATCTAATTTGGAATTGAGTAAATCTGAAACTACGTATATGTATCATTATGTAACTCTTCGTGATATCGGGGAAAGAAATTACGAAATATTACATAGAGGCCATTTAAAATTATTATGTGAATTAAGTACTAATAGAATTAAAAAAATAAAAATTGACAGTGGACTTAAAAGTTTATCAAATGATCTTGCCATTAGTTTTCAAGACAAAAATACCAGTGATGTAGTAATTGTTGTTGGTGATGAGAAATTCTATGCCCATAAAACAATTCTTATGTCAAGAAGTTCGGTATTTCGTGCTATGTTTGAGAATGATATGAAAGAAAAAAGAGAAAATACTGTGAATATTCCCAATTTTGATTCTAAAGTAATTCAAGAAATGTTGCGTTTTATCTATACCGGAAAAGTAAATAACATTAATGGTTTTGAAAGGATACTTCTAAGTGCAGCAGATCAGTATGAGTTAGAAAGTCTTAAAATTACATGTGCAAATATTTTATGTGAAAATTTGAATGTTGAAAACGCTTATGAAATGCTTACATTAGCCTACCAATATAAAATAATTCAGTTTAGAAATGAAGTTCTTGAATTTATTGCCCATAACGTGGGCAATATTATTGCCACTAAATTTGAAGACTTAAATGTACAATAATATTTATAAAGAAAAACTTTGGCTTTAAAGCCTGTAAAATTACTTTCCAGAAATAGTATTCATTTTGTTCTATTAAGCTTTTGTTGAGCTATAGCATGTAGATTGTTCCTAGAACTTTTGGACTAGATATATGATACTTAAAAAAACGCCAAATCAAAACGATTTCAAAAACAGAAAGAAATGTTTAAATATAAGAAAAGAAATCATAAATTTCGGTCGTAGAAAACACTGTATGTTGAATACCAATGACGATATTGACAATATTATTTAAACAGTCCTACATAGATAATTCGCGATCGATATCTTTATGTATTATTTCTAATAAAAATTTATAAATTGAAAATAATGAATTGAAAATTTTTTACACTAATAAAACGATTATTTCATGATTCACATCTTTCATTTCGTATATAGCAAATGCTGTATTTCAAGTATACATTGTGTATAATACATTTGCTAGGTACATGCATTCGTTTTGGAACTAGGAGAAATCAAAAATATAGTCGAGTGGTTCACCTGCAAATACTATTGGGAAAACTGAGGCCTCATGCACCATGCAAACAAAATACATTATATTGATGTGTGTATTATACCTAGGGCTGCGAGTTCTCCAGTCCCTAGACGCACTTAACCAGAATCACGACGTCCTTACGAGGATTCCGTGCGCAAATCTCGATTTCGCACACGCTCGAATAAAAAAGCATGCGCCAAATCATGCTTTGTACACGTCGTATAAAAAAATACAGTAATAAAAATAATTCGATACTTGAGCGAGAAGGTGATTTTAACCTCGTGTGACCTTTTTCGCACTCGCTTTGCTCATAGTCCGGGCGCTAGAGGGGGTCGAGCATGCACTGTTAGGTCCAGGCGGCAACTTGATGTTACTTTATGTTTTCTGGTATGCTGAATCCATTTTTCAAGGTTACCAGGCCGAGAAGTGTGAAGGTTAGTTAAATGTGAAAGTTAAATAATTTTTTTTTATTTTGTACATTTTTTATTATTTTTGATGAAAAATAAAAAAAAAATTATTTTTGCAATTTTATAAAATGGCAAGCTATTGTCGGTCATCTGTTAATAAAAAATGATCCTTATAAACTTTTATCCCCGACCCATACTTTTCAAGAAAAAAGTTACTAAACATTCTAAAAATCACATTTTTTCAAATTTTGGGAATTTTTTTCTCGAAAACTATAGGTTGGAGAAACGTTTATAAGGACCATTTTTGCTCAAAAGATGACAGAGAATAGCTAGCCATTTTTAAAAAATCGAAAATATAACATTTTTATATTGTTTATAACAAAATCTTAATTAACAATTAATCTTCACACTTCTCGGCCTGGTAACCTTGAAAAATCAATTCAGCATACCGAAAAACATAAAGTAACATCAAGTTACCGCCTGGACTCACTTAAAAGTGCCCCCCCTAGCGCCCGGACTATCGGGCGCAAACGTCCACACGATGATAAAATCACTTTCACACACAGTATCGAAATGTACTATTTTGCATTATTCTCTTTCTCTTATCTTATTATCTGATGTTAAATAATTAAATTTCTCGTCAGAAATTTACATTATTCAAGTAGCTAATAGGTCAGGGTTGTAGGTTTTGCATCTTTTGCATCATCCATGTAAGTCCAGAAGTGTAAAGTATCATTTCTGGTTTTCTGGATGCAAAAAGTGCAAAATCTGCAACCCTCATGCGTATATACATTTATAAGACGAAACAAAATTCAACCGTGAATATTACGTTATTATCTAAAAAAAAAGGCACTTTTAAATCAATAAGATTAATCTACAAGTAACTTAAAATTCAAATTCTAGAATTTTTAAAATTTTAATTGCTTTTACTTCATTAAATCTACATTTGCACGCAGAAAGAAGGTATTTTTTTAGCGTGTCCAAATTCTTGTCATGAATTAGATGTCCTACACATAATTTTAAACCGAAGGAAGATATAATATTATTCATGCAAAAATATTCTGAGTTATCTCACGACCTAACAATCAAACTTTTTCGTAGGTATAACGTGTGATAATATTTATAAAAAACTATTTTATATTTATTCATTTATTTATAAAATATCGCATGGACAATAAGGAGATAAAGAATAAAAAATTATAAAAAAATAAATTTTACAAAGTATATATCGACGGCCGAGAGGAATAACCGTTAACTCAGCGATGACTTTGAAAATCCGCTATAACTCAGCGAAAAGGCTTCAAGAACCCACTAACTCGGCGAAGGCTTCAAAAACCCTCTAATTCGGCGGAGGTATCAAAAACCCTATAACTTATACGCGTTTTTTCGTCTTCAATTTGAAATTTTTTATGTTAAATAATCGATTCTAATTATTTTCTTAATGACTAATCACGTCTATATTGTGCAGAAATCGTACTTCAAAATCCTACTCCTCCACAGCTGCTACCACAAAATTGAAGAAAAAGTGAGTTAGCGAGTTCTCGAAGCTTTCGCTGAGTTAGCGGGTTCTCGAAGCTTTCGCTCAGTTAGCGGGTTACTCCGTCGATATAGCGATAGTTATGGTTTAGTCTGATTACTTCACTTAAATAAAAGTTATTTAAAACAAACAGCCCCCGTTGCGGTTTTGCGTATTGCTAAGAGCATGTGAGGATCTTTAATTATAGCGAAGTATAATCATTTAATATTTATTTTTATAGACAACCTTTATGAACAAAAATGAAATGTATACGTCAGAAAAATCAAAGATATTTGAAATTTCCTAGACATATGCACCTATTTTTCAATTTTTCATAATTTTTAATTATTTCTATTATTACTTATTATTTCACCCTATTAATGGATGCTCAGGATCTAAAAATTGATATTTAGATATTTGCATTGCTATAACTTTCTAAACTTGAAAGTTATCCAGAAAACATAAAAACTTGTTCACCCCTGGTAGAAAATTAGCCATATTTTATAGCTAACGTGCTAAGTAAGGTTGTATTGGCTATATCGTCCACATCAAAAGTTAGTCCATTACTTAAAATATCAATAATTTACTATGAACGATTTTATACTTATTTTTTAGTTAATATCTTTATCAAGGTACACCAAACTAACAGTTCAAGCGCCCAAAACCGAAAATCGGACGAAAAGTTTAAAAGTATTTCGACTTTTAAAAATTATATGTCATGATACATTTTTTATTACATTCAAAATAATGGCACATCTTCAAATTTCATTCAATTCTTATTTTTTTGGTCATATACTGTTCGGAGAAGAAGTCCTAACAGATCGCGGAACTAAAAAATAAAAAACATGTCTTGACTAATTATTAAACTTAGGTTTTACAAAAAAGAGATCACTTTTTAAGTTGACTGTACTTTTGAAAATGTTTAATTATTTGAAACAGAAAGAATATTTTATATTTCTGAGTTCCGCGATCTGTTACGAATTCTTCTCCAAACAATATAAGACCAAAAAAATGAGAATTAAATAAAATTTGAAGATGCGCCATTATTTTGAATAAAATAAAAAATGTATTGAAACATATAATTTTTAAAAGTCGAAATACTTTAAAAATTTTCGTCCGATTTTCGGATTTGCAGGCTTAAACTCTTTGTCTAGTGTATTTTAATAAACATGTTAAACAAAAAGTGATAAATACGGTTTGGTAATTAATTATTGATAATTTTTAGTAATGCTGACTTGCGACTTGCATTGTATAGCCAATAGAACCTTGCAAAAATCATAATGCAAAAATAATATAATTCATCTAAAAATTCTACTAATACTTAAAATATTTTATGAAGCGTAAATTCCATAATTTATGTCGGATTGGTACATAATTGTATGGCATACAAGCAATGTTCATTTTTAGCCATAGCGTTAATTGAAAAATAGTTGGCTTCTGGTTAACATTTCTCTCAGGGTCGGGGACCCCCTTTAGATATTGGTTTGGGTAAAACCGCTTCTTTTAATACTTACTTACGCCTCTCCAACATGTGATATATATAACTCCATTTCACGTCTCTATATAATAGGTCCCACGGTTTGGTCTGGAGGTTGATAAGTCAACCAGTTAGTCAGTACATCTTTCTTTGTATGTAGAGATAAGATCATATAGTATAGAAGTTTTTAAAAATATTATAATGCAACAAGTACCTAGTTTAGTTTCCAAGCGGTCTTTAAAATTTAATCGTAAGAAATTATTTGACTTGTAAAATTCACCCGATGAAATCTCCGTGATAGGTATATAGCTATTATACGATCGTCTCGCGTGAAATAAAGAAATTTCCAAAAAAGTCGCTCTCGCGTCGATCTCATAACAAAAAAATGCCCCAATTCGTGCCATACACGCACCCAATTCAGGCAATTATAAATTTAAATCACGGACGCGCGACGACTTTAATCTCGCTCGAAGGGGGTGACAGATCGTCACTACATGGGATACATAAGTATAATATACATGGTCCGCTTCATAAATACCAGGACACGCGATGCCGCCTTATCTCACGTTAGATCTGTTTCGATGATTGCAGCTAGAGAGAAAGAGAGAAAAAGATAGAAGTAGGTCGTCGGCTTCGGGGGAAGGATTTGCTATAGAGCGGGGGATGGGAGTAGTATTATAGGTGCGCAGGAGGCCGAAAATGAACAGTCGTTATAGACTTTTTATTTCGCCGAGAGTGTTTATTCAGGACAGTCTTCCTGGCTCATTGCTCCACGCTCGCGCGCAGATTTTTTAAGCACCCACGCGCGTCGAGGATCGATATACACTTACACAGCTATATACGAGCGTATATAATGCGTGATATTCTACGGCGACACACCATTTTTTTCGCTTTGTATTACAGAATTATATCGCTATGTTCGCCCCATTGCTTTAGCTTGTGTTATATTATTGTTACAGAAGCGCAGCAATGCCGTGCGCAGCGATTATGAATATTGCTCACTGCATAAGGCAGAAATGGACGCATTGGGCGCGATTTTTTCGCGCGCATCGCGTCGCCTGACGTGCACGTCAGTTGTAATGTACTTGGTGTAAGTATCGGCAAAACCAGTGAAAAAAGTAAATATAAAAAAATTTGTTCGCTTGTTTTTTTGTTATAGTCTCATCGTTTTCATAATTTCGGTAGATGATTTAAAAAGAACACAACTTTGTCATTTAATAAAATTTACTTTATCAACAGAAAATTTACTGTTCGCTTGTATGGATAGAACAAAAATAGTATGTGTCCATTTATCGTTATGCAGTGTTAACACAATACATATATAAAAATTCGTTGTCTTGTAAATTTGACTGTGACAAGTTCTATATAATATTTCACATATGATTAACCAATAATTAACAAACTTAATTTACATCTTCGCTAATAAATAACATAGCCTACTACAATACTATGTGAAATACAAATTGAAGTTTTTTATCTTAATAAGTAACATGAGAATATGATCGTCAATACTTTTGTATAAAAAAAAATCTATAATGTTCAAATTTATAAAATCTGATATTTTATAGCATGAAATTTTAGCAATAAGGTACAATATAAATATATTAAAATGCAATATAGTTTATATTATAAAAAAATTTTGATTGGCTCTTATCTAAAACGTAATTTCATTGACTATTTCGAAAGCATTGAATATTATTGCAGGCTTGATATTTTTATATTTGACATTAATTGTCTATATAAAAGAAAAAAAACAATAATCAGTATATTTATAAAAAATTGATATTTTTAATAAATTATAATTTATAATCGAAACGATTACTTACTATTTACAACAACTTTTTAAATAATTCTAAAATAAAGCACCAAACCATAATAGAACGGCATAATTAAGAAATTTAAACGTAGATATAAAAGTATGTACTAATTATATAAGATATCACAATGATATAGGTCAATTCTTACAAGCCACTGAATTAAGGCATTGAATTTAATAAATTATTTAATTTTTAACAATTTTTGTTGGCACTTTAAAACTATAAATAGTATAAGGCATATATTTTATTCAAATTATGACTAATAAAAAAATATTAATAAATATAAATTGTTTTCTTTTTGAAAAAAAGAAAAAAAATTTAACATGTAATACTTAACAATTTTTGTAAAATATTTATCAAATAAGTAGAAAAAATGTACTAGTTGTATGTTAATAATTAATATCAAGCCTGATAACTCTTCAAGAATATGATATAAATTACTTTTAAAAATATATCTACACCACTTCATTTCCATGCTTCCTTATAAATTCTTGAGTTTCTTCGGCATCAGTACCCTCATAAGTTTTTGGTTTAACATTTTGTACAGGATTCTGTGAGTATAATATGACTGCAAAACTGACTATGCTGATGGCAAGAGCTGTATTGAAGGTGATTGGAATACCAAAAAGTATCCAACATAATATTGCTGTGAAAACTAGCTCCAAGGCACTAGCAAAAGTTTTCACAATCGAATTCAGATTTTTCAAAAAGAAACTAGTGATAATACCTATTGCAGCATTGTTAAACATAATTAAGAGAACTTTGGGATCCATGAAGATACTAGGCCCTGCATTATTGAATGCTTCAAAAAGATTGCCTTGTATAAGCAGTACTGCAATATTGCACAGTATACTATCAATGTACATGAACACATTTTGTACAAAGATATTTACATTTGTACCTTCACCTTTTAAAAGGTACTCATTATAAACACCTGCCAAGCATGAGCAGATTGTCTAAAATACATAATTTATATCAGGTTATTTTGATGATAAATATACAACTTTGATAATAATTGAAATAAACTCACCTGAATAAGAATAAATACAATATTTATATTTAAATGAAATTTAGCTCTTGAAAAGGTATCATCATTATCCAAATTTAAGTGTTTTATCATACATCCTACTGTCAACAGAACTAAGGATATCCACTGTTTTGTAGATAACTTTTTTTTAAATACTAACTAAAATTGAATTATTTTATTAGTAACAATAAGGTAAGTATACTTATGTTTATCAAAAGTAAATTTAAGTGCCTACCTGAAAAATTATACCTGTTACAACAACACGCAATTGTAACAATAAAAAATATGTTGGAGGATCAAATGCTGCTAAATTTACAAATGACAAATTATTATATAGGCAGTACAAAGATGATGGTACCATATACAATAATAATACTGAAAAATCAAAATTTAAATACATATTATCCAACTTTTCTTTAAAATAAATATATTTTATATGTAAGTTAAGGTAACTTGCCTCTTCTGTATTTATATACTTCATGAAATAAGCTCCTAAATGTATTTCTAGAAATTTAAAATTATTGTAAGAAATTTGTTCTTTTTCATATTATTTACTAAAACTATCAACTTACTCTCGACAATACAGAACACTGGAGCATACTAATTTCAGGACTTCAGTCATGAGAACAACAATGACGATATTGTAATCGTATTCTCCTTTCTTTTGAGACCATGTTACAATAATTCCTGAAAAAAGTAAATTAATTCTTTAGCGTGCTTTAAGATGAAACTGTAGTAATTGCGGCCATACAGGAAACAATGTTAAAATTTATCTAAGGCCAGAGATTAGATAAGAGAACATTTTATTCCATTACCCAGCTACATGTTGGTCATAAAAAAATCATTAAAATAAAGTTTTCCCATATTGAAATCAAGCACCAAATTATAAGATACCAAATAAAAAGAATACAAAATTTGTCACATATATAAATAACATAACAATCAGAACTCAAACTTTAATCTAAATGAAACTCTCGAAACTAGTCTACCAAGATACCCAAAATGCCTGAGACCCATGCTCGCGGTCGGCGTCGATTTTCTCCCAATATAACAAAACCCGCAGTAGGTACAATATACTTATTCATATAAGCGCAAAACATAATCAATTCTGGTCATGAGAGCCGCGAATTCACACATAACCTCACCTTGGTTGACGAACAAGGCGATGTAGAGGACGAAGATGACGGCGCTCCATTTCCCGGGGAAGAGCTCCGAGCAGCTTATCGTCCCCATTGTTTCCGCGCTTGGCTCTTCTCGCCCGCGCTCCAAATTATCATCTTCCTCGGCTGTGCGCCGCCCGGTATATATATATATATATATACTATATGTGTATATCCTGCTCGCAACGACGACACTGACAAAACACCAAAGCCGCTGGTCTGCTGGACTGCTTGCTTTACCCCCCACACGATTCCCCGAATTCCGGTCCCCTGCAGTCGCAGCGCTTTTCTTGGCGTATATATTATACTGTATGTATTAGTGCACTTATGTGCACACGTGTGAGTGCGGAGTGCGGACTGATTTTATATACCTATGAACTCACGCAATCATGCCTATGCGGTTGTAGAGATTGTATATAGGTAGACGCGCCTGTCATGTTGCTTACGTATATATAGGCTCTGCCTACTTTTTTTTAAACGACTCGAGTTGAATTTAGTGGGACTTTTTGTTATGTAGGCATTTGCGAGCAATTTAGCAGTTGCAATTGCATATATAGTAAAGGTATATAACTAATCTTTCTTCGGTTGTCGACATGAATTTTATTCGGCATAGGTATTGCTTAATTTATTGCAATTGCCTTTATTCTGTTTTTTTTTTATCGATCGTAAAAAGATCGAAATTTAGAGCAGTTATGAATTTTTTATTGCACGTTATTCAATAATGCGTGAAAACATTATAAGATATTGAGATCTCATATGGGATAGTAATTGAAACCTCACAAAAATCTCAAATCTATATCTAGTGGAAAAAAATTACTGTGACCAAGTAAATTGGTAGATTTCAGACATATTTTGCACAGCTTTAACAGACTTTGGCACAATTTGGCACAAATAATTGTTGACCGCATTAAAAATAAATTTTGTTTCATTATCGCACAATTGTGCACAGTTTGACATACTTTGGCACAGTTTGGCACAGTTTTTGCGCAGATTAACAGAATTTGGCACACTTTGGCACGAATTATTGTTCATTTATTAAAACAAGAAAAGTAAAAGAAACAAAAACAGTTTATTATTAACAATAATTTTAAAAATTTACAACTAATCACAATTAAAAATAAATGGACAAACTTGATTAAGTATAGCGGCAAACATATATAAGTTTCAATCATTAAGAATTGTATTGAGCCCAATGATTAAATGGTTGAAAAAAATATTTAATATTATTAATAATAAATCATTGTTGTTATTTTAAAAATTAAACAATAATTTGTAATAAGGTGTGCTAAATAAGTGTACCAATGAACTGTGCAAATCGATGCTCAGCTAGGTTGAAAATAATTACGTAAGTATTTTTCACGTGACAAATTCGAACGCTTTGATACGTACTGTTGATATACGTATTTTTAGTACGTATCAAAATTGTAAATTAAATAAATATTTGTTCACCAAGACTTTGCGAAATCTCGACTAATTGTATTTTCTAGTTGCCATAAATGAAAATATCACGTGGATAATAATACCAACAATTTTGCATATAGCTAATTTTATCTGTTATTTTACTTTTGTTTTAACGAATACTTAGCATTCTCAAGTTCGTCTTCGGTGATTTCCTTTTCATGCCAGTGTAAGGAGGATCAAAATTGCTGACATCGGAAGAGTATTTCATCGGGTAAGAGGTGAAACCAGACAACTCGGCCGAGTGCTAAGAAACCGGACAACTCGGCCGAGAGCTAAGAAACCAGACAACTCGGCCGAGTGCTAAGAAACCAGACAACTCGCGGGCTCTTTTTTTCATTCGGTTGTTAGTTGATAACCACGGGAGTGAGTTAAAAAATCAAGGATTTTAACTCCCTACAGTGGTTCTCAATAGTCGGAGAAACACAAAAATAATCACAAAAAAAATGTTTAACATATATAAGGAATAAATGTTATCAACTAAAAATCAAATGAAAAAAGGAGCCCGCGAGTTATGGTTTCTTAGCTCTCGGCGGAGTTGTCTGGTTTCTTAGCGCGCAGCCGAGTTGTCTGGTTTCTTAGCTCTCGGCCGAATTGTCTGGTTTCTTAGCTCTCGGCCGAGCTGTCTGGTGTCTTAGCGCGCAGCCGAGTTGTCTGGTTTCTTATTAGCGCTCAACCAAATTGTCTGGTTTTTTAGCGCTCGGCCGAGTTGTCTGGTTTCACCTCTCACGCGACGATTTTATTTCTTCGTGCGAACTTAAAAGTTGGCTTTTTTCGTACCGCGAGACAACGTATACCTACAAGCGGAAAATGTTTTGTAAAGCTTGCATGAATTGAGTATTGTCTTCAACTGAGTTTAACTTTAACGAGTTTGAAGAATAAAAACGATTTTTGTACTTTTTGATGAGGTGGAAGTTGTTGGCGAGTGCGTTTAAAGGGGTGAGTTTGGATGAAAGGGTTCATGCAGTATTTGCTTTGATATTTTTTATAGTTTTGGAGGATTGAAGAGATGTTTCCCAAAATAAATTCACATTTTCTGGAGTACTTAGTATGAGTTTGAAACTGGGAGCAATCCTCATTCCACCAGATTGCGGCATTGTAAGTACGTCGCTCTGCCGACCTCCCTGATGGTTTACCTCCTGTTCCCATGATTGCATTTGTGAGAAAGCTGAGGAAATCTCCGAAATCGGAGTTGATGTCAGAATTGCCATTGAAAGTTAAGTTGAAGTTATTTTTGAAGTACGAATTTTTATTTTTCGGGGGATGTGTAATTGTAAAATCTATACAGATGAATAGTGTGTAGTGGTCATTATCCTGCTATTTTCTTTGAGTGACCATCAAGAGACGCAATGAAAATTGTCTTGAAAGCAGAGGCTGATTTTTATTCGGGTAGCTTGCCCGTTATTAAGAATCTGGATGATGACGATTTGATCAAGAGAGTTCAAAAGTTGGTTACCATGGGAGAGGAGCTTCCATAAGCAAAGGTTCTCCGCGTTGAGGTCGCCGATGAAAATTAGTCAACCAAGTGTAAGGCATTTCTGAAATAGTAGGTTGAATTGGTTGGTATTAATATCATTGTAAGAAGGGTTATAGGTGAATATGACGTGATAGGCGCAAGAGTGATTCCAGATTTTCAGTGCTATGTATTATACGTTAATAGGGGCTTTGTGAAAGATAAGAGATTTATAACAGCAAATCCACATTGCATGATCATATGCCTTATGACTATGACCTTAGTACTCGTAAACTCTTCCGCTTCTTGGTTTACTGGTAAAGCTAAACCAATTAGCGAATGAGTCTACGACTACTAAAGTCACAGGTCATAGTCATAAGGCATAAAATCATGTAATGTGGATTCGATGCATGTAAGTGATGGAGGAGCGAACAAAAACAAGCGAGCATCTGCTTTCGTGGCCGCGAGCAGGCGGTCGGCGCGCTAAAGTATGTCGAGACGTGGTTCACGTGGCACCGCACGTCGGCGCTCGGTGAAGGTATTGATGGGGACACAAGTTATCGTATTGGACTTTGGGCATGTAATTAAGTAATTCTCGATTCTTCAAATACAATTTACCATATATAAATTGAAAAAAAAAATTTGTCTTAGAAATGATTATAGGCGGCTTAATTATTTTATAACAGTAATTTATTTTTATTAGTATTTTTATAAAATAGTTCAATAAGCAAAATTAGTGTTATTACTGTTACGTAACAGTAATGATTTTTAAAAGAATTTAAGATAAAGCAGACTGGAATAACCAAACGTAAAACTCTAAAAGTATAGTCATCAAATATAATTATTAGAATAAATTAAACTAAGTAAAATACAAAGCTTTGTAAAACATAACTTCATTCATAGAATATATAAAAATAAAAGATAAATTAAAATTAAATTAATATTGCATAAGTTAATAACAAAATTCAAAAATTCATTTCAACTAATACATGATCTAATTTATTTGATAAATATAATAAATGTATTGCATAACTACGTCTTGATATTTACATATGTTAGCATATGCATGTAAAAGTATCTTGATGCATATTTCAATGGCATTATGATTTCTTTTTTACACTGCCGTTGGCAGACGTGTACTTAACGATTAACACTTTATATAGGTTTTTATTTTTTATATTACAATAAACTCTAACAGTTTTTCTCTTTTTTCCATAAAGACGGTTTTTGTTTTTATCTTAAAAATTTAAAATTTATTAGTAGTCTATCATAAAACTCTAAAATATTCGTAGAAAGAAAATTATTTTTTCAGTATAAAAGTCAGGGATCTCCCTTAATTTTTTGTTTTCCCAATTATTGAATACACAATGTATGTATTCTACGTTGCAATAAATATTTCTTTTTAATAATACATTTCACAAGATACGTTATAATGTAATATCCTCCTCCTATATAACTGTTATTTTGTAATATATTAAAATTGTCTGTTTGCTCATTGAAAAATAATATTTTATAAATAATAATTCTCACTCAAAATATTATTTTTTTTTCTCACAAAAATTGCAAACATTTAGACCGTTAATACTATACGTATTTCTTTAAATGACACCATTGAATTTTAAAGTTTTCAAAACTTTATAATTCATCGAGAAAATGAAACTCATCTAATTTAAGAAAAATATTTCAAAAACTTTTTACATGTAGAGCCGATTTTTGTTATAGCACATCAAATTTTATAACTATTGTACACTAATTTATAAATTATTCAATAATGTTAAACATTATAATTATTGGAAAAATATCAAAAGAATTTATAGTCAACTATGGATAATATTATATTACATAAAGAAATTCTGAGAAAAAAGAATGTTCAAAAAGAGAAAATTATGCTTTTTAAATATCTAAACCTCGTGATTTTCCCTTGTACATTATTTTCTTTATATGCTATTATATTTAAAAACATTTTTCAGTCTCAGAAATGAAAAAAGTATTGTGTCGTACATTAGACAAGTAACAAAATTATAAATTTTACTTTTCATTGGAAAAATGATAATCTATACTTTTTTACGAGAAAATTTATTGAAAAATGTGATGCACCTGTCGCGTTCGTATCAGTCGCAAATATGGTGCAAACTCAATAATAAAAATGGTTACTCAGATGTTTTAAGCTGTTTCATAATTTGCTGTGAAATTAGTTTTGTAGCTTCACTAGCATTTGGTATAAGGAATCTGTCCATGTCCGAAATAATGAAATTTTCAGATTGTGTTGATCCGTATTTGAAAGTAATTAAATCGGGATGCCTTTTTCGGGATGTTATTCGCACTATACTCGACAATGGGCGTTTTACTATCACATGGGCAGCTCCTTTTCGACCTTGGATTTCTCGCAATACGATAATGTGTGTTTCGGTCACCAAAAGATGGCTACAACCATTTAAAATAATTAGGATATTATTCTCACCAAATTTTTAAGTTAAACCGAATAGAAAATTTTGATATTACCTCTCGTAAACATAACCATTAACTTTAACTTCCATACATTTGAAGGAATGTATTAAACTGGGATCTTTCAACCACTGCTGAACAGAAACTACTTCAACGGGTTCTTCGTTTTGAGAAGTCGCCATCATAGTGTCTAAAAAAATTATATGAACTTGAAGGGAAAGAACAAAACCAGTATTTCAAAGATTAGTACTTTATTAAAGATTTACCCAGATCCTGATCGTCATCTATACTAAATACAGGACGAGCGCTTCGTTCCCTCTTACTAGCATCTGTGTCTTTATCGCTCTTCTTCTCTGCTCCATTATTGGTGCTGACCGAGGGATTAACTATATAGTCGAAGAGTTTTCCTTTCATTTCTTGACTTTTCAATTTCATAGCTTGACCTATCTTCCCAAAGAGATCAGAATTATTATTTTTCATTCTCACGGGACTAGTCTCACTGGAATTTGCCTCTGAGAGATTGGTGTTGCACACCAAACAGAATTGTGAATTATGATCGATGAGACTGGACACAACCTCGTCACCAAAATATTCGTGAATAGCTACATACAAATCAAATAAAATTTAAATGGAATGTCACGCAAAATAAAATTAATTTTTATATGATATATCAAATTATGCATATACCTTGGTAACCATTAACAACCATACTGACGTACTGAGTATGTTTTTGTAAGAAAGAAGCCACAACCATGTGAGTATAGCGATCTTCTTCTTGTCGCCCGCTACCAAGGAAGCACAGATGCTCACCACCAGCTTGAGAGCCTACAGCCAAAGCTTGGCGTTGCGCTTGTAACAGTCCTTGAACAGCTGTGGCAAATGCAGCAGGTTCTTGAAGCATCTGAGTAAAATTAAAGATGAAATAAATACAATTATTTTCTTTGCTAATTTCTTATAAAATAGGCGACATTTGTAAAAAAGAATCCAAATATATATTTATTTACCAAGTTGCAATCGAGGTGAAATGCAGTTGGTAAGTGTCCTGCGTTATACTGTTCAGCAGGTCTACAGTCTACTAAGAAAAATCTGACAGCTTCTACAGGAGCATTAGGCAATGACGAGGCTTCCACGGTATTTTCGACTAATTCTTGGGCGGAAACTGGCAAGCAAAGCGCATGCGTAATAAATTTTTCATCACCACCTTCTCCAAACATAATGCTGTATAAATCCGATTTAAAAGATGAAGGTGTTTTCATAGCATAGTACTGGGCTAAAGAGCAAAAATCGGTTACATCCTCAGCTTCCAAGGCACATGGCATTGCGGATAAAGCATCAATAATGCTTTGCTTATCATCATCTTTCATGCTTAAAATCTGTTCCCTATTTTTTAAAAATAAAAAGCAAGATTAATATTGAAATTTATTTTTGGTTAGTTATTTGTGTTAATGAGAATATATTTACCTTGCATTGATTACCATGATAAGTGATAGGAACATCATGAAAAATGGATCAGCTTGCATAAAATATAAATCCCACATGGTGGAAATAGCTGGCAAGGAACAGACACCTGCAAATAGAGTGCTTATCCATCCTTTTGTATATTGATCTGGGGATACTCGTTTTGTGTCCAAAAAGGAACATAATTCTGGTTCGTGATAGAGCAACAGTAGCCTTAACACAGCACTGTGTGTATCACCTCTGTAATTTGAAAAGGAATAACAGAATATGAAGTGTTTATTATTTCTGTAAATATTTTGTAAATTACTATTACTTTTGGCTAGTTTCTAATCATACCTTGGAATATAAATATCTCTGATGGCCTCAAATAAATTATAAGTTGCTGAACGAGGTAGTTTTAAAGCTATTAATGGACCTAATAGCTCAAGCCACCCATTACCTCTTTCATACCTTTTACCTCTATTTTTACAGTAAAAAGTTATAATAGATTCCAAGTCTGAAACGACAGATACTTTATCTTCGTCGTCATTTCCTAGTTTATCTGAAAAATAAAAATTTACAAATAAGTCTAATTGACCTAAACTAACACTTAAGATAAGAAAGTATCACTATAGTATTACTATAGGTATTATCAGCACGTTCATGTGTAAAAGATAAGGTATTTATAATTCTCATTATATTTGTGAAAAAAATATTTTTGTGACTATCATTATGTAAAACATTACAGAAATATTTAACAATTTAAAGCAATACATATTTATTTTTGGAAAAATAAATACTTGTATACTGAGTTACATCTAAAAATAAGTTTAAAAATGTTAATGATATTTTTATAAATTTAAATTTCTAATATTATTATAATTAGATTTATATAAATATTTAAAGTACTCACTAACTAGTTGCTGACAATCTTCTCTTATAATGTGTTGCTCTGGAAGATCAAAAACTTCGTTGAAATGTATTAACTGATTTCCTCGATCTGTGACGTCTAAACAAGCTTGCCAAACGTCTGGCCTCAGATTTGCTGGCACTGGCTGACCTTTGCATATAGCATATATGTCTGATGCAGAAGGTGCTTCTGCATCTAACAGAGCAGCTTCTAATTCTAATATCCTGAAAATAAATTTAAAATTTATTTCAATAAAAATGCAGGTATAAAGTAAACAAAGTTTATAATATAAAAATCATAATCTGACACACAAGGTTGATTTAAATCTTGCATTACATAATGTAAACAAAAACTGAAACTAGGCTATTGCATATATGATTTCTGTCTATTGCAAAATCGCGAGTTGAATTTCACAAAGAAACAAAAATAGCTCATAGGAGCAAGGCTTTTACTGCTGTCTCAAGACTTTTTTGAATGCAGCTAATCAACTTCCATGAATGCACTGCAATTAACAGCTCGACTCTAACAGGCACACTTGATTTGATTGAAGGTTAACAGGAAGCTTGCACACCTCTTGTCACCCAATACTTTAACATTGATAACAGTGTACTTCCAACCAACGATAAGACCAGTACAATACCAAATCTCATTGCTCCAATCATTTTCATCCTAACCATAGCCCAACACATGTTACCCGTAAACACAACCCCACCAATCGTAGCAATCCACTACACTCAAACCCCAAACCTTTCCTGCACAACCCAGTCCCACCCTATAAACACTATTAACCTTACATTCCCAGGACACGACGAACAACAACAAAAATACCCTGGGGCAGCTCACCAAGTGGTCTCGTCGTCTTTTAGTGCCATTTTGAGCTCCGACGTCAGCTACTGCCTCTGCTGCTTCAAGATCACCGCGCGCACACTTCACTTCTGCTGCTGTTACTAGTCGACGACCCATTCACCATCGCTGACGACGCGGACGGCGGCCAGACGGCATGACTGCGACGGCGGCTTCCTGATCAGTGCTGGGCTGCGGGTGCATCGCTCCGATGACAGCAGCAGCTCGTTGCCATTTGCCTGCCTGATTCACGCTCGCTCGCTCGCGTTCCAGGAAGCAACCAAACACCTGTGATATTGGAGGAGAAGGAATGTGCGCGGGAGGAGCTGCGCCGCGGAGCGCGCCGAGTATGTGGCGCCAAGTAAGTACTTTATACTTGCGGGCGCTTGCTTTCGAATTCGGGGAATTAGATATATGAAATTGAGTTAAGTGATGGTTTTATAGATAGGGGAGAGTCAAGCATCCAAACAAATTTATACAGTTTCTCAAAACCTTAAAGTTGACCGAATACTAATTGTTTTTACGTAAAATAGATAGAGTAAAAAATGTACAAGATCCTATCTCCCCTATATATGTACTGGTTTCGCTTACAAGGGTTTTACAACGAGGGAAAAGCAGTAAGTACGATAAGTGGCCGTTTCGTGAAGCCAGATTTCTTATGAAACAATATGTTACTGTTATATCATGCTACTCTTAGATAGGTATTCATCAATATTTTGAACGTATTATTATGAATTAATCAAAACTGAAAGTGATATAATACCAGCTACATTATACTTTACTCTTTTTATCAATATTTATCTAAGACAACGTCGTGACTCATTGGGCGACCATTTAAAAAAACTCGATCGACGAAATATATGATTCACAAAACACAAATAAAAGAGACCGAGTCATCACCTTATGGGCTTATAATGATACGGGAGTGTCGGAATCGCTATATAACGTAAACTCACAGCGTTATGATTTTATGAATGTACCTAACACCTCGTACTCTCTGATAAAATTAATCATATTCAACCATCGTGTTAGACAAAATTACAAATTCAAAAGCCATCGTCCTATCTCTGCTTACAGTTTATCCAAAAATTGCACCTTGGAGAAAGCGCAAACGAGAACCGAGTATTATCTGAAAAGGGCTGCTACTTAATCGACGACTCTTAATAATAGCCTTCGAATGGTGCGCTATCATAGAGATACATATTCATACGGTAGGTATACAAACGTCGATATATCCAACGTATTGATGAAGACGTATAAATAGGTATACGAATAGAGAGAAAAAGGTGCGTGCATTGGCGGCCAGGCCAGGCCCTCCTGGACTCACTGGAGAGTGGAGCGACGGCGGGCGGCGGTGGAGCGATCGCGCGGAGCTTAAGTATACCTATATTGCCGAGCTGCGCGCGCGCGTGACTGCTTGCGGTGCTACTGTAGCACACGCAGAAACCGAACGGAGCGTGAGAGATAAGAACAACGGACACGCGCGATCAACGTCGTCGTCGTCAGGAGAGCAGGAGCAGCTTATACAGGAATCCTCGTCTCGGTGGTGCGTGGGTGTGTGTTTTAAAGACGATGGCGTCAAGCGGTGCCTCGAGCTCGCTACCCAAGTGGCAGGTAGCCCTGTTAGTCGGCGCGCCGGTTGCCCTCGGCCTTGGCTACATGTACTACAAAAGCAGCAGCAACAAGCCCGAGCTAAAGCCTGGTCCCGGTGGCAAGGGCAGGCGTGCCGGCGCCGGCTGCCGCGAGAACGGCGAGAAGCAAGCGTCAATAGACGGTGGCGATTATCCCGGCAAGGCTGACCCTGCCGCTAATGAGGTTAGACATGCGCCTCTTATATATATATATATATGTAGATATCTCGTGGTGCACTTACGCTTTCGACTGTTCGTGCACGTTGTGGCTATCGTATCTATATGGTTTTGATAGGTTTCATGGGAGATTGCATGAGGTGCCTGGGTTGTCGAAGAGTTGACTGAGTTACCAGGAGAAGTTCAATGCACTACTTGTGTTTGGAGCTTCAATTCTTTTATTCACTTCTGTATTTTTTAAAGATGATTCACTATGACCATGCTTTTCCTGCTTACTCCTTAACAAACATGATTTATTGAATAGTTCATATATTTCAAAAAGATAATTGTAATCGATGGCTATTTTTGTGCTTCAATGCAGTTGTAGATTTATTGTGGGAATTATCTTTGCAAAAATTATGATAACTTCTATTTATGAAGAGTAGTAGTAATTTAATTATAGAATCAGCGTACTAATATTTCTTTGCTACTTTCATGATTTATTGTTAAATATATTTTTTAATAGGTATTTATTTGGATTTGGATTTTTTATACTTCATAATTGAAATATACTTATTTTGGAGCAATAAAGTAAAATAATCATTAAATTAAGTTTTTACATATACAATTGTTATTTGACGGTAATCATGTACATAATTAATGTTCATAAAAGTATTATAAAAATATCCTAACTATATTGATTTTCAGTTTCATCCTAGGGATATTTTTGTATCTATCTTTTTTATCAGCTATACATACATAAGTGGTCCTTTCTTACCTTTGCCTGAAATTTTAGTTTCTTTTTTATTCAATTTTAAACATTGAATGTAAAATATGCAATTTTACAGGTCAGATACCACTGGGCAATGTATGTACTTAAATTCATACTTTAGATTTTTTACTTTATGCAAATGTTTTTTTATTGTATCATGAACTTTATTTTGAGGCAATACATAATTATATGAAAAGAGATGATTTTTATTTTAAATCTATTTTCAAAATTCTTTTGATTTAGACACCACTTGATAAGGCTCAGAGGTTCAAAGGAGAAGGAAACAAATTTTTCCAAGCAGGAAAATTTGATGAAGCTATTGCTCACTACAATTTAGCAATTGAAACATGTCCAAAAGAGAATACCGAAGAACTCGCCACATTTTATCAAAACAGAGCTGCTGCCTATGAAAAATTGGTAACCATTTTAATTTAAATATTAGAAAAATGTATGATCATAAAATTACTTTAATGCACAATATTATTCCAGCAAAAGTTTAGTGCTGTTAGAGCTGATTGTACAAAGGCTTTAGAATTAAAGCCCATGTATGTAAAAGCTCTGATTCGTAGGGCAAGAGCTATGGAATCCAATAATGATTTCGAGACTGCTTTAGAAGATATCACTGCCGCTTGTATTCTTGAAAGGTTTGCAAACCACAATTCTCTATATACAGCAGATAAAGTATTGAAACAATTAGGTAAATTAATATATTATATACCATATAATATACTGTTTATGTAACAGTATGTAGGATTATCAATAACTTTTTTTTTCTTTAAATAACTAAAATTTGTTTGTAGGTAAACATCATGCGCAAGAGTACATTTCTACTAAAAAGCCAGTTATGCCTAGCAAATATTTCATCAGTACTTATTTCTTGGCCTTCCACAATGATCCTATGTTATTAAAAATAAATGGATTATCAAGTGAAAATGATAACTCGTAAGTTCTTTACAATCTTAATTTTCTTTTTCTAAAATTTTTTTTGTTTTTCAACATTTTTAAGAACAACGTTGTTGGATTTGTTTTATGTTTAGCACATCTTTAATTGTGTGTATTTATATTATAGAATGCTATTTATTATAAACTAATTTTTATCTGTTCTCTCTTAGGCCATTTGACAAAGCTCTAGCAGCATTGAAGAATCAAGAATACGATGACATAATACCATTTTGCACAGAAGAGTTAAATAACCTTGCATCTGATGACAATTCTCAACATAAGATGGAAGTCCTTCTGCTCAGGGGTACTTTTTATCTTTTACTTGGACAACATGAAAAAGCATTAACAGATTTTTCCACTGTTATATCAAGTGACACAGCTAGCAAGGAATTGAAAGTAAATGCCTTGGTTAAAAGAGCAAGTATGCATATTCAGCTAGAAAATCCAGACAAAAGTTTTACTGACTTTGAAGATGCTGTAAAACTTGATCCCAATTGTGGTGACATTTATCATCATCGTGGACAGGTAATATTTAGTTTCAGTTTCTTAAAATGAAAGTATAATTAAATTAAAAACTAAATAATTTGGAATTAACAATGTGATTTTAATTATTTAATTTCCTTTAAGGTTCATTTATTAATGGAAAAAGTAGATGAAGCTAAAGAAGATTTTGAAAAAGTTGTAGAACTTAATCCTGATTTTGGTGTTGCATATGTACAAAAATGTTATGCAGATTATCGATATGCTGTAACAAAAAAAGATATGAATCTAATGAATACTTCAATGACAAATTTCAACAAAGCATTTGAGAAATTCCCAGATTGTTCAGAATGTTACACATTATATGCTCAAGTAAATTTAATTCTCTATTGATATTACTTCTCAAACATTTTACCATACATTTTTATTCAACACTTTTTATTTTTATAGATGCTAGTAGATAACCAGGACTATGCAAAGGCTGATTCATATTTCCTCAGGGCATCAAAACGTGACCCAAAAAATGCTACTATTCTCGTATATAGAGGATTGTTACAATTACAGTGGCAAAATGATATTGATAAAGCTGTAGAATATATGAAGAAGGCGATTGACCTTGACGACAAATGCGAATTTGCTTATGAAACTTTAGGCACTGTAGAAGTTCAACGGTAAGTTTTCAATTCCTTAAAGCAATTTCAATTTGTAATACGTTTGTATTCTTCAATTATAAATCATTATACTTGCATAAATAAATTTGAAAGTGATAAATATTTATGTAATTTATACATTCATTTTCGTATATGTTATTTTTTATTTAGAGGGAACTTGAAGGAAGCTATAAGTCTCTTTGATAAAGCATTGGCTTTAGGACGGACTTTAATGGAACTTACACACATCTTCAGTTTACGAGATGCGGCAAAAGCTCAACTTGTGGTATCTGATCGACTAGGAGCAGACATGATCAAAGCTATACAAGAGTCAGCTTTAGAACTTTAAAATGTTTGCTAATCAAGAAAATTAGGCGCAATAAAAAAAATGAAATTCTAAAAGCCTATCAAACCAAAAACGGTGTTAAACTATGATAAGGCAGATGTTATGAAGCTATCTTGAAAAGAAGATTAAAAGTCATTGACTCTGGTTAGATCGTTGTAAGATTTTCAATTCATAATTGAAAATGAAAACCGATAATTAATGCATTTATCGTGGGCATATATGCGGACAGTAGAAGAATTTACAGTGATTCGTGTAACACGTAAAAATAATAAGATTTTTTAAGGAAAAGCTTTCTATTATGCCTGTGAAAAAAAATATTTTATTAGACTTGCACATGAAAATACGTCGTAAGTTTTATTGTAGCTCTGGTGATGTTTCATTTATATAGAATAAATGCTCTATTCTCTTTTTCTAAAACAGCTTTCATGGATCAAACTCAGTCTGGAAGCTTGGTCTTTCAATAATAATAAAAAAAATATTTTCAACACAAGAGATTGAATTAATGAAATAATAAGCAAAAGAAAATTAAAAAGTTAAAAAGTATCATTGACGTAAATAAACGCTTTTAAATACTTTGATTCTTGACTATATAATACATTTGTTTATATCATTAAAAAGAAAATCACCCGAGCTAATTTGTAATACGTATTTACCTCAGCGCTTGGTTATTTTTGTGCATTTCTTTTTTTGTCAAATAACAAAATAAGAGCGTTACCGATACCACTAAGCTAGTCGTTGAAGAGAAAAACCGGTACAATGGAGCTTGAAACTATGTGTCGTTTACACCGCAATTCACCACGATTTTTTTGAAATGTCAAGCGTTTCAGGAGATGTATATTTAAGTATATAATGTTATATAATTGTAGTATATTGCTTATGTATAATTCAACTTATGTAAAATTTATTTGCTACTTTAAGGTAACACAAAACAGGTTTGCGTTTATATATACACAACACCCACACACGTTGCAAAAAGAACACTATTTCTTTTTTTGTAAGTAATTTTAATATCGTTTCTGACATTGTCTCGCTTAATTATATATATGAATCACATTACAAAAACCTTATTGTTATTTATAATGCACCACTTTCGGTGCTCTGTACAGATGTGTTAAAAAAAAGGTTCAACGTTTGTAAGAAATATACATATTATATATTTCTAGCGCTAGTCTATAAAGTCACTCGTCTTTCTCATTTTTCTCACCACCCGTTCATTATATATTCTTTCTCACTCTTTGGATCAGCGTCGACTATTCTTGAATTCCACACGATGGCAGTTGTCGAGGAACTTGACAAAGAAAAGCGAAGTCGTTGGCCTTCTTTAAGCCGACCATTTCTGTACACACACTCTTTCGAGAAGAATGTTATACAAACGCTTGAGGAATTCGTCTTGGTCGATTATGGCACATTCTTAAACATCGTAAAATATGGATGCCAACGGGTATCTTATCACAAAGGCTAACAGAGTGCCCGCAATCTAGAAGCATAAGAGGTGTGCATCTTAATTAATCTGAATAACATTAGTTTACGTCGGTTACGTAATATTTTATTTGTAAATTACAAATAAGTTTATCTTCTTCCTTTATTTTATTTATTTATTAATGACCAAATTAATTTACCTGAATAATCAATAGGATCGTTGTCAACGTAGGCTCTCTCATTGGTCCAAATAGAATCAGTACGAAATTTATAATCGTCAAATTGTTACACGTCACCATGCCTTCTCTGTCTTCGTGCCACTGTACAACTTTGAACGTTCTGAATACCCACATGATGAGCCTCGCTGTTAAAAACATACACAACATTATAAAATCGGTAAATTTTTAACGAAAACAGGAAAAAAAAATATATTACCCAAAATATTCAGCTCGCTTTTCTTGAAAACAGTCATGCTCGGATTCATTTTATCGGTGTTAGAATCGTATCTGTAACAAACCAATTTCATCGTTTCGCAAGTGTTGTCAAACAAATTAATTATTGAAAAAACAAAACAAATGGATTTGCATTTTGCCAAATGTTATTTACTTCGGAAGCCGATGCCTGGGACAGGGGACCAAGTGAAAGAGCTGGGGCACGCTGTACAGGAAATTGAGTATTTGGGGGATAAAGAAGAGCAGCGTCGTTTTGCTGAAGTGGCCAATTATGCCGACCACAGCGAACGTCATTCCCGAGAAGTAGCAGAACGTGTCGCCCACGAAGACCCTCGACGGATACCTGAAACACACAGAGAAGTTTTCTTTTGTGAGGCAGCTGTGTGGTCAAAGGAAATAATATGAGAGTATATTGAATACTCATTGTGCGATGCGAAAATTTGAATTTTGATATCGAAAAAGGAACGTTTTCGTATCAACATTTACAATACATAAATTACACAAAATTAGAAAATTGAAAATATCAATTGTACATGTATATATTCATCCTAATACCAATTAGAATTCTCGAAACAATCAAAATACTCTAAAAGAAGTAACCCCCTGCGCGCTCGATATTTACCAGTTAGTATATAGAGCATTCGCTCATTGTTACGATCGCTAATTGTCTCGAGGGTATACCTATGTCTCCTAAAGGCATGTCAAACAAAATACATACGGGTATGTGTATGTATATCGCGCACTTCGTGCTCCTTTTAGGGCGATCGCATGATGCATTGATACACCCTAAAAGGAGTATGTACCCATATATACAGCACGCTGCGGCAGCGTAACGGGATACATGCGCTCGAATTCGATACTTTCTCAACCCGAGTCGAAAAATCGATTTCACGCCGAGTGAGATAGATTACAGATAAACAGTTTTCACAGTCCTAAGTTTTAGCTTCAATTACTTAATTTTTTTCTTTTTATTTTGGAGACAAAATTTGATGGTAATCAGTTGTCGATAATTATTAATTATTTTTTATTAAAATTAATGATCGCATAAGTAGTTGAGAGGTTCACGCGCAGTGATAATAATTAAGTATCCGAAATAATGTCTAATGAGTTTCATTTTATCGCGTTACTCTTTAAAGTTGAATTAGTGAAAAAAACACTAAAGATTAGTTAAAATTGCTCCACCGTAGAATTAGTGGATATTCACCAATAAAATAGTTAATATTCACTATTCGATTAGTATAAATATCCACTAATTCTACGGTGGACAATTGTAAAAAATATAAAAATCTTCTCTTTCAAACATATATATGAGGAAATCCAGAATACATTTCAACTTTACGTATACCCAAAACCGATCAAAATTTTTTTTGAAGGCACACCTTTTGGACGCGGGTTTTTCTTCTTTCTTATATCACAAAATATTCGACGAAAATTGTGTACAATTAAAAACGTCTTTGTCACACATTCTTTTTCAAAGTTGAAATTTGTCAAGAAAATGGCAAAAAAGCCCTTTTCTTTAAACCCTCAGCCATTTAATCCAGAAACGATTCAATTAAACTTTCAAAAAAGAAATTAAAACTATAAAGAAAGAGCTTTAATTCCTTTTCTTGAAAATTAAAAAAGTCGATTCCTTCAAAAGTTATAAGGGTTTGACGTTGAACGTCGCAAATACATAAAAATGCACAAATCACCAGCGCCGACTTTTTTATACCTTTTCGACGTTCAATTTCAAACTGCTATAACTTTTGAAGGAATCAACATTTTTGATCGTTCAAAAAAGCAAATTAAAGCTCTTTCTTTCTAGTTTCAATTTCTTTTTTGAAACTTTGAATTGATCGATTCTGGTCTAAACCGCTGAAGTTTAAAAAAGGGCTTTTTTGCCATTTTCTTGAAAATTTGATTTTTCTCGTATATTAAAAAAAAAAAATTGACCGTTTTTGGGCATACGTAAAGTTCAAATAAATTCTGGATTTCCTCTCTATCAACCATAAAAATAAAAAAAAAAACACCTTCACACGCTACCGAAACCCAATGAATCGCAGCATCTCCAACTCACGCACGCACCATCACAAAGAGCGGGCGCGCTTCCTCCGGAGAATCAAGGAGAGGCACGCGCGCGACTATTGTATTGTCTCCTCCTCACCTGTCGCGTCCGCCCGACGACGGCAGGCAGATGTGCGGCGGTATATACATACACGCGGCGCTCCGAGATTTCCTCAGCGATGCGCAGGCGGACGGCATGAGGCAGCAGCTGTTCAGTACGCCGCGGACCGGCGAGCAGCTCTCACGTATTTATATATATAGTGTACGCACGCAACGGGGATATAATAAGTGAGCGAGGCTGTGATTTTGTGCGTGGTCGTGGAGATGCAGAGGATTTGCTGAAGTGAGTGTTGTTGTTATAGGTTTTTTGATATGTTGTTTGGAGAGGAGTTCTATGAGTGAATTGGGTAGTGTGAAATTTGGTTTCGTCTCGGTTGTTTGGGGGGAAAGCGTTTGAAGTGTGATTGACTGTATTTTTTTTTTTTTTTTTTTTTATTTATAATGTGTTTGGTTCTTAATGAGGAGGCGAAAGCGGTTTTAATTTTTGCGATATAAGCTGTGCTATTTTAGTGTATGACGTAATTGTGATCGTGTTAAAATAAAACATTTAAAAGAAGTCTTTAATTCAAAAGAAGAAGTCAATTATTTATCGTACGAGGAAAACCAAGACAAAATAGTTTCCAGATTCTTGAATCATATAATTTCCATCTTTACTACGCTAAAACTATCACGAAGAAAAATAGTGTAGGAAAAATTACTATATTATTTATAGTAACCGTGAGACAGACTCAAAGTTTCATAAAATTTATTGCAATTTATAGTAAAAATTCCTATGTGTTGAGTAATTTCTACTATGTGCATACCAAATTTTTACTCTAAATTGTAGTAAACTTAATGAAAATTCGAGTCTGTCCCAAAGCTCCTATCAAATATAGTCATTTTTCTTACATTTATAGTAAAACCTCCCTACAACATTTCTCTCAGTGTACACAAACAACAGTATATAGCATCGCCTGATATAAATATTCAATCCTACAACTTTACATGCCACGTTTATTTTTAACTTTACCATAAAAAAAAATTCGAAATCACTTAATATCGCACTCGTCTCACTCACTCTCTACATTCTGAAACCTACAAGAAAGAAAAAATAAAAGAGTCTCGCCTCACTTAGAGGTCTAAAATAAGCAGTCGCGAGGAGAAATAATACCGGCCGCTACCAGATTTACACCACATGCGGTTATATTTTTACGAGCTGTGCGCTCGGTCACTTACACTCTCTCGAAGGAGTCGATTTCTCCCCCCGCGGTCGAAACGCATCGATTCTCGCCGGATTTAATAATCATTACAATCAACGATTCGTTAAATAACACAGTGCTAAGGGGGGCATTATTGTTGAGAGGGATCGCAATTCAGCCGGGCAATGGTACACTCGCAAATTACATTAATGAAATGATATGTGAAGTAGAGCATCATGCGTGTATAGTGTGGTCAAAGGCAGCGATGTGGGTCTCTTTTTTTGCGGGGTAGATTGAAAAGTATGATAATGTTTGTATAATTAAGGGGAACGAGGCGAGGTTATTGCGAGAATTGAATGGACCGTGAATGACCCGAAAATTTTCGTGGTTATAGATGTTGGGGAGTATAAACGAACTTTCGCTTGAGATTTTGTTAGACGCATATGTTATAATTATTTTTAATAATAAGCTAAATATGCTTTAACTGTGCTGTTAAGGACGTGATCACCGGTTAAAAACGAACCAATAATTGGCGAAAATTTATATAATGGATGTGATATAGTTCTAATGTAAAAAACGTCATTCTTCTATAATTCTAAAGTATTTGACAAGATCTAAAAAAATTTAATAATTTGTAATTTGGAATGTTTCTAGTACTGCTTATGAAAAAAGTACAACATACAATTCTGGAAATCTTTATTTTTTATCCAATCTTAATGGCAGAGGGCTTATTATCTTCTGAATGGTTGAAAAATTAAAAATTCACAACGAGTTAATACTTAAAAGTTGACGTTTTATTTTGTTGTTTTTAACCGGTGAACGTTCTTAAAGTTACAAACTACCTTTCAAATATAATCGACAAAATTCCAATCACAGATTTTTTTTTAATAAAATATTCCTGTATAAATCGAGCACACAAATATACAAACATCCGATCCACGTATACACTAACACAGAAGAGATGTTTTATACACAGCGAAAGTTCAGTATTAGGAACATGACGCATTGCCAAACTTTTTCTCCTCCAAAAAAAAAAATCCGTATATGTAGCTTGTTGAAAGCTTGATTTGAAACTTGGCATGAGCGCCGCCCATAGCCTCTTTTTTTTCGAAAACAAAAAGCCCAATCTGGCTCCCTCCGCAATTCGCAACTTCCCGAGCGCGCGCCTCTCATCCGACAACAACAAAAAAGCACCTATACGAATCCTAGATTAAACATTTCCAATAAACGCAGTACATCAGCTCCTTTACATTCCCTCCCACCTGAATTCAACCTTCTTATCTCGTGATCGAACGGCAAACCCTGTCACCGACGCGTTCACACACACCCCGCGGGCGGGGGAGAGAAACGCGCATCTCCGGCGCACAGACGTCCGCTAGACACACATGCGCTCTTCCGTGCGCAAACATACCTGTGTGCGCGTCTCTTCACACACAGCCTAAAGGAAGAGACGCGTATATATGTATGTACGAATGTCTGAGTCATATAGAAGGCGAGGGAGTGCGACCGTTTTAATGAGTCGGCGCGTGTCGCATTATACATGCCTGGTTCTCGGATTTTTTCGAGGGGACCGGCGCGCAGATGGGTATCGAGTGGGATATATAAGTGTGGTTGTGGAGACGGCGAGGAATGCGGAGAGGAAAAGAGTTGTTGTGTATATAAGTGTATAATGGGGCTTTGTCTGTAAGGTGACTTTGCTGGGCTCGTAAATTTTCGGAGCCGTGTGTATGTATCTACGTGATAGTCAATTCAATTAGTATAGCATGTAGAAGTTGTGTAATATAGGAGCTTTAGAAGAGGAAATAAAAGGTATACATACGAAAATTAATAAAAATTATCCGTTGAGTGCAATAATTTCCCTCTGTCATTTAAACTACATCGACCCGCGAGATTCCATTCGTTACATATCTTATATACATAAGTATGCCTTATACTACACTTTCCATATGAATTTTAAATCGCGCTCGTGACGTCTGGATGTCGATTTCGACACCGGCACACAGCGGTCCACCCACGTACATATCCAGCAACTTCCTACATTAGCGCGTTTAATAGACGCAAACAACGCCAGGCGATTTCAACAAGTTTAGCTAGCACGTGCGGAATGCATGCAATTTACGGTTCTTCGTGCTAAATACTTTGCTATAATGCAAAACACGCTCGCATACACACACAGCCTTTATGTATATATTTCCCAAGTTATAATATATAGTTTCTGGATATCGTATATAAATATATTCGCGTTTTGCAAGAAGGGATACAAAGAATATGATTATTATAATTATTTGAAGTGTTAGTCGCTCGTTCGACACTCGCATTATTACGCGGCGGGCTATTTTAAGCTTCTTGAGCGAAAAGTGTATGGGGGGATCCCCCCTTCGGCGAGATGAGATCAGCCGGAGAGGGATTACCGAAAAACCGTTATATGTTATAGGAGCCGTGCGGGGAATTGCCGACGTGAATATTATACGCACAAAGGGATGTATATGTGTATAGGCGCGTAGGTTTGCAAAAAGAATCGATTATTCGAAAAAAATAATAATAATATATTATACTACACGAGAAAAAATAAATAGAATATCTTACTGTTTTGCACAAGTTAAATCAACTGGATAAGGAAAAAGTAGAATTCCCTTTTTTTTAAGTTTTAAAGTAAATCTACTGTTTATTTGAAATGCATATCAAACCATAATGCCAATCTTACTTTACTAAAAAGTGAATTCTACTTTTTTTTAAAGCAGTTTCTACTGATTCTTATAAAAGTAAAATAAACTTGCTTTTATACAGTTAAATCAACTGTATAAAATGTAGAATTTATTGTTTTTTCTTCCCGTGTAGCTACTGTAAAAAGGTTTATAATGCAAGTATAAATTTACAATTATCTTAATAATAAACAATTTTGCGTGCATACAAAAAGAGCTTCGCACACATATAATTATAGTTATTTCCGAGAAACCTAAACGTCGCGGAATAAGCAAAAAACCGCGCGCAAACCAGAACGAGGGCACAGCACGTGCTGCTGCCGCGCCTCCCGCGATGACTCATCTCTCTCTCTCTCTCCACCCCTCGAATAAATGATACATAGTTTCATTAAACTCTGCGGAGGGGAAACAGTGCACACAGCCCAGTGTGCCAATCCGCGTCACGCCACACATATATATCTAAACACACTAGCAAGTGTGTCGCCGGCGACCGCAATAATCATTTCTGGAACGCGTATATATATATTCCCTCGAAAATCTCCTTATGTATATTTCGTTCGAATAGTAAACGAGATATGTACGCATTAGAATACAAAGGAGAGAGATTACACGCGCGGCGCTACGTGCATACCATATTGTGTCTGCTTGCATGCAGGGGTCAGTCGAGCTTCACGGCGGCGCCTTTTCTGTTATATGTCCCTTCGAACCCCTTTACCGGTCCGAGTAGTGTAAGCGCGTTCGGGGCGATGGATAAAGGGTTCGAACGCTCATGCGCGCGTGTATACTTATATAAGCTCGTCAGGAGCCTATTGTCTCGCGTCAGTCACTCGAGAGAGAGAAGGGTTGTTGGTCTTTTTCAGGGTATGATGAATATATTGGTATGGCCGTTGATGTGATTAGGACAAGTGGTGATTGTTTTTTAGAGAAATATATATTGTTGGGTATAGATGCAGGGATAACGTGTTGTTGTGTTTTTGAAAGATGGAAGCGTAGTGATGATTAAACATGATCAACGATTTTATTCCCATCTCAACTAAAAAGGCGACCACTTTTGTTCAATGAAAAGCCGAAATACAAGTTAATTTTATGTTTGTTTCCTTGGTTTACATTTTATCTACAGTTCACGGGAAAAAAGTGAATTTAATATGAACCAGACCAAATATCTTTCGCTGTCCGCGTTTACAAACACTTCATATCATTCCGTTGGTCCCATTTTGGCATTTTCCAAGTCAAAAGTCTCCAAAGTTTGGGATGGGAATAAAGTATATAACTATATATCGTTATCACTAAATTGAACCCACCCGCGGGAAACAAGAGCAGCGACTATTTATTACATAATGTATACCATTAACTAAAGCTTTATATCGTTGCCACGCAGGGTTTGGTTCACTCCTTAATATTAATTCTGCAAATTTGAAATAAAAATTCAAATGAAGTGAAGAATTCCTATATACATTTTTATACCGTTCTTAACGCATATATTTTATTCGCGACTATATAAAATTCACACCCAACCCAAATCCATCCCTAAACCCACAAACTCAACATACACTTCGTTAATACTTTTCCCACATTTCCATCCATCAACCGCTAATTCAAAATCCCCTCCAAAAACCGCGAAAACCCTCGCATCCTCACATCTACCTCCTTTTCCACGAAAATTACTCACTCGCGTATACCTACCTCCCAGCCTCACCCCACCCATCGCTATATACACCCTCCTCTATATCACCCCAGCGCGGCGACGCCTGCGCAGCACCGACTCCCGGCCAACTCTCTCTCTCTCTCTCATACAACCGCGTCAGGGGGAGCGGCTAGAGGTACCCCCACACATCACCGTTGCTATTCCTCGTCTGTCTGTCTTCCCCAACTCGCAGCAGCAGTATCAGCAGCTCTCTGTCGGCGGGTGTGGCGCCGCGGAGGGCATGATACCCGCAGCAGCATCGCCGTCGGCTTGCTGCTTCGCCGCGGCCTGCTGACAAGTGCACGTATATATATATTACATACCACGGTTGCTGCTCCCGGCCTCATGCGGAGGAAAGGTTCGTACACGAGTGTGTTTTAAGGGTGGAAGAGTGAATGATTTTTCGGGGTGAATAAACTGCGCGCGCGGGATTTTAAAGCGGATGAGCTTGCGGGTAGGTAATAGTGAAACCGGAGCTTTTTAAGCGGTTCTGTGCGGTGAGGTAGAAGAATTATTATTGGTATTTGTCGAGTATAGACACACGCACGTGCGCGTGTCACCCTCGCCGTGCGAGCGATCGATTGACATTCACAGAGCGCTGCACTTGGGCTAGGTATACACCGGGACTCCCAAAAGAAACGAAAATAACCGTAGAGTAGTGCTGCACACTCGAGCTCCTGGAGTGCACACACATCACACGAAGTTTGTTTGGTTTCGCTTTGCTCCGGGCACGAGAGCTACGCGCTTATTTTTATGCCTTATATAGCTATATAGTGCACGGCCCCGTTGCGCTCAGGTGTTACCTAGTGGCGGTGATGGGTGACGTGATCGACGATGACGCGGCGGCCCTGACGTCAGCGGTACAACGACCCGCGGCCAACACCTAAGGGTTTGCTTGCGTGGTCGTGATAGTCAGGGGTTGGTTGGGTATGGTTGAGAGGGAACGAGTGTGGGTGAGTGAAGAGAGCGTGGAAGGTGAGGGTGGTTTTTGAAGGATTGGTTTATAGCTATGGTGGAGAGCACGTGAATTTTGGCAGAGGGTCGTGCGCGAAGGTATAGGAATGAATTATTTTTGTGGTTTGATTTGAATATAGTATATGGAGAAGAATTGTGTATAGGAGAAATATTACTGTTTTTGATAGTTAAAGGGGGACATACTTATTTTCTTATGATTATATTATTACAATATATTGTAAATGTTGTTTTTTTTGTATAATAGTAAAAATGACAAAATAATAGCAATTGAGCAAATTTTAGTCCGATATGGTTACTCTAGAAAATAGTAATTTTTCTCCGTGTATGAATCGTACTCATAAGTATACAAATGCAAAAATCTGAAATGTAGTGCAGTAGTAAATGTTTTGTTAATTTTTCTTCATAAAAAAAAAATTAATAATAGTCACGAGATGAAAAGACATATTTATTGGGTAACAGGAATTTTGTTAAATTAAACTCAAAATTATAGTTTTGTCTACTCTCAGCGAAATAATTCAATAAAAAATATACGCAAAATCAGCCAAATACAATAAATTTCCCCGAAAAACACGCATAATCAATTTAATCAATTAAAACTTGCATTACCCATCCTCTATATCAATTTTCCCATCTCCCTTTCGTCTATACCATCACCTACCCCTCGAAAACCAAAACACAATTAAAGCCCCTTCTCTCCCAACATATCCCTCTATAGCAGACGACAAACCTCTCTCCGTCTCTCTCGTGAAAATCGGGGAAAATATTGAACCCCTCGCGCATCCTCCCCCGGGGTTTCTCTCCTCTCTCTCTCTCTCTCCCTCTCTGTTTCCCTCTCGCTTGCTCAGCAGCAGCGAGGTATGCGCATGTAACTTCAACCCCACGAAGTGAAGTGAAGAGCCCCATCGATTTTCCGACTTCGCACGAGGGCTGCCGCCGTGTACCACCGCCGTAGCCGCAGCCGCCGTATACATACACACTTCGCTCTTCGCGAGCCTCTCGCACGCTTGTACTTATACTTCGCCAATTTAGGATTTTTTTGTACAGTTGCCTTTTTTTTATAATTAAGGGGGGACATTTTTGGGCGGGCAAGCTGCAGCTGGACGGGGAAGAACGCCGGCGACGACGACGACGACGACAGGGCGCACTGGGTGCCGATCGACGCAGGTGATGAAGTTTGATTGAGTGTGATTTTTGAATGAATTATAATACGCGTAGCTGTTGTTGTTGGCTTTTGAGAGATAGTTTCGCTGCAAGTAGGAGGGAGATGAGTTCGTGCGAGTGTATTATATTTCTAGGTTGCCCGGAGAGATTCAGGGCGTAAACCCATGGCGAGGGGCTATAAATATATACGCGCCGGTGCAGGAGCAGCGCTCGTGAGCTGCCTTGCATACACCGGGTCATTTTATATATTAATAAATTGTATAATAATGGGAACGAGTGTAGGTACATGGGGATCGGTCGATATAGTCACCGGTGAGTGAAATGTTGCGAATATGTATGCGAGAAATTTTGGGAAATTGATAGGTAGTACATTAGATGATTGACAGTATTGGTATATTATCTATACAAGATGTGTATATATGTATGTGTGAAATTTATGAATAGTATTGAGGAACATATTCGAATATCGCCAAATGTATATAGCTGCGCTCTTTATAAGTATATGAATCAATACTCGAAGTTCAACTTCGGAGCACTGCACTGTGTAACATTATGAAAACATTTCTATAGCCGAACGCGAGCTAAGCTTTTCCTATAACGTTTATACTTATTATACAAAACTCACGATCGCACGGGTACGTAGTATAACAAGCTATTGTCGACAGGCATTGGATTTAGACAATACTTCGATTAATTTAATCGATTAATTCATGCAGCTCTCGCTTAGCTGAATATCAATGCCCCACTGTATATATACAACGTATATTGTGTCTCTCTCGAGTCATAATGTGACCGCGATTAGCGACTGAACTCTTTATAATTGCTCATTTTCATCGTGTTCTCCTCTATATACACATACAACCGTTCTCGTTCTATATGTAAGTGAACTTCACGTATTCGACTACTTTTCTACACGTATAACCATATCACCGGCAGCATATCATCACCGACGCTCTCTTCATCAATGCAATACATATCGGGGCCGACCATACTCTATATCCACCCCCACCTCGACTCTAGCGGCCCCCCGACCGCGCCCCCGTTGCATCCGCCGATATCTCGCGCAACCATGACCCCGGAAGCAGGCCGCGGAGGTCAGGGTCCTACTACTACTATGCGCTACTACTATCGTGTATTACCGCGCGCCGGTAGATATAGCACATACCCGAATATGTCCAAATGTCCAACAAGTGTCGATGTGTGTGACGAGGTTTAGTGCATATATAGACGTGGGTCGCGTGCAGCGAGAGATGAGCGAGGAAAAAAAGGGGATGAAGAGAACTGATTGATATCGGGTATGTAGAGTGGACGGTGTAGGGATGCCAAGACGTTGTTGTGTAAAAACGACGTGGAGTATAGCGTGGGCTCGTGTATACAAAGTAGAGGTTTGATGAAAGGAAATGCAAATTACAGTGATTGCGAGAATACAAGCTGTCGCATAGTATAAGAACACTGTTGGAATTAAAGCCGCGCAGAGAGTTATACGCGGTTGCACGAAAATGAGGAAATGACTCAGCCGCATAAAGGAATTAAAAATCAGGGATATTATCACTCGTCAGTCGTCCAACATTATCGAATAAACTACTATATATACGCGCATTCCCACTTCCCTTAGCTCTTTTATACACTTGTTATCCGGTCTTGGCGATCGGCGCGCTCTGTTGCCAAGGCCCGTGGAATCGCACTTCCTCGCCGGTCACGGCTCACTCGTTGCTCCGTCTTTCTCCTCTCTTTCTCGCGCAGTGCTATTACCGTCGCGCGGAGTGTCTTTAGCGCAGTAGTGCGCGGCACTCGCGTCCGATGCGGCATGGTAAAAGCCCGTGTACAAGTGGAGGTCTCTTTTGTAGCCGCGTGTTATATATGGTGAGCGAGAGGTTTTCATACGACGGGTAAAAAGATTTTTGGTAAATATAATATAGTTTCTTGAATTTATTGTTGATGATGTCCGATAAGTTTTGTTAATTCATATTATATATAAACTCTAGTATCGAAGAAGTAAGAATAAAACACAGTTCGATCGACTTTGAGTGCAATAATTATACTGATGGACGTCGCGTGTATAAAGTAATAATGCGTCACGTAAGAAACCATGAAAGTTTAATTCAATGGTTTCCCTCGCACGTCTGATCCAATGATTTCTTGGTACACTTCACGTGCGGCGCGCGCACGCAACTCTCGCGTCGCCGTTTGTTTCCTAAGCCAAGTTGACTTTATTTATTCATTATATACAGAAACAAATAATGTGCTTGATGTAATTTATTTATTTTCTGTAAAATTACCAATTCTGTTGACTGTATAAATTCGACCTTATTTTGGTAAATGTCCTATATATACTTTTGTAAAGATGTACACTTGAGTCATTGAGCTTTTAACCGAGTTCGCTTTATAAATAGATTCTTATACGAGTCACTGTCGACAATTTATCTGATAAATCGACATTCGTGAGTAATAATTCATACGACCGTTGATTCGAAACCAATCCCGATAATATAATAAACCAAAACAAACTGACAAAAAATATTACACAATTTCCACAAACTATATTACATTCATCGTTACACACCACTTTCTCAAACTCACCCACTCAAATCTCAACAAGCATTATACATAATCAATAATTTTCGTTCATCCGTAGATGTCCAGCACGACGGGCCTCGGCGTTAGACGCGTCCTGCCATCAGACGCAGGCCCCGTCATCATCCCAGTCACAGCCACGCAGGCGAGTGGTTACGCCGTCGTCGTCCGCTGGACAGCCCAGCTGCAGCAGCGAGAGCAGCGATGAAGCCACGTCGTCGAGCATCACCGATAGCCCAGCAACAGCAACAGCAGCACTACTGAGTGCTAAAGAGAAGCGAAAGCAGCAGCAGCAGCAACAGCAGAAAGGGGAGACAGAAGGCAATGCCATGCAGACTAAGCTGGACTGGAAGCTGGCGCTCCTCTACACGCTCCTCGTGCTGCAGGTCCTCATCGTTATGGTGTACGTCGCCTCGACGCCACATGTCGCCGAGCTTAATGCACCGGCGTTGAGGGATACCGTCACGTTTGTCAACCTCGAAGTGCCGCAGGTGAGTTGTTGTTGTTGTGGGTTTTAAGAAATTTTATGTTTACTTCGAAAATTGACAGGGTACAGGAGTGGTGAATGCGGAGATTTTGATTGATTGTCGAAGAATTGTCGAGAGGCATTGAGTATGGCTTGACATATAGAAAAAGTCGATTTGCCTATCCATATTAAAGACGAATTCATTCAATGCTATAGGAATTACCGTACTAATATTTTCATAAATAAAGAGTACTTCTTATGTCGACGATATCTTGAATCAAAATATTAATTCAAGTTACATATTGATTAATTCTCTTATACGACGTACAACAAAAACTCCGATTCACCGATCAATAAGCTATATACCCGCAGTGTCAACATAATTTTACCGTCACTTACATAGATTTTTTAAATAAAATATAACTAAATCTTCATGCGCTGCACAAAATAATACCTTACAAACGATATGCCATTGAGTTTTTCTATCCTTCGATTATCATCATTTCATACTAACCGCATATAATTCACTATTTCCTATCACTAAAACTCTCTTCCACAATCCACAGACCTACTACGACAACAAATCAGCGCCGACAACGTCCCAGCAGCAGTTGCGCACGATCACGGGGGAGACGTCGCTGCGGGACTCCAAGACTCTGCGGCTCTTCCAGGCATACAATCGCACGCTATGCTGGCACGCCGGGGTCGACGAGCATCGTACAAGCCAGCAGTTGCGCGACGCCGGTGGCAGTAGTCCGGATCGATGTACCTGCGAACCAGGCTGGCATGGCTCCGATTGCGGCCAGCCTGAAGTCGTCTGGCGTGCTATCATGGCCAGCAAGCAGAACGTACAACTGAGACGTCGAAGACTGGCACGGCGAATCGTGCACACGTTTTATGTGCACGATTACAATTCGGCGATTGCTGAGGTGATCGTGGAGGAGCTGTATCATGTGGTCGATCTATTCGTCGTCTGCGATTTCAGCACGGCGGAGGATAACTTACGGCATAAGTTAGGTGAGATATGTCGACGATGAAAATATCTTCTCTTATTATAGACATCGATTTTCTATTGTAAATATAGGGTAGTTCGTTTGGTTGCTGCGGTAAAGCTTGTTTAGTATGCAATTATTTTTTAGCCTATAGTGTTTGTAACAATAATGGCTTTTTAAAACGATACATTTGTATAGTTAACAATGCTATTGTTTCTGCAATTTCTACTTTAATACCCTTTTGGGGTTCTTTTATATTATAATCGAATAAGTACTAATTTTAAAATAAACGAATTCTTTTGTTGCTAAATATATGTTCAAACATTAACAAAAAATATAATACTAAAATTGAAAAAAAAAAGAACACTAAAACTAACATATTCTTTGGTTCTCATTTCTTGACAAATTACAGAAAAGGGTTTCCTGTCGAAGCAGCAGGACAAGATCCTGTACGTGAACGTGGCGGCGAAGGCGCGCAAGCCCGCGCGCGTCATCTCCAAGTACGTGTGGGAGCGCGTCAAAAAGGTCGTGCGCAACATACGCGACGACGACCTCTACGTGACCACGGACGCCGAGCAGATCCTTAACGGTCGTGCCCTCATGTTCCTAAAGACGTACGACGGCTGGCCCCAGCCGATAGGCTTCAGACTGCGCTGGTCTGTCTTCGGTTTCTTCTGGCAGCACCCGTTGCGTACACGTATCACCATCGGCGCCTGTACCGTAGGCCTCATGCGCGAGGCTCATCGCTTCAATTCCCTCGTCCTCGAGCGAGAGTTGGAAAACGAAGCCCAAGCTGAACGCGAGTCGCTCGGCCTGGTAATCGGCGACCTCAATCATTACGGTGGCTGGTACTGTCAATTCTGTCAAGGTCCGGCTAACATCATTCTTGCACTGCGCGAGCGCAATCGTACGCGCACAGAGCTCGTTATAGGGCTCGAGCGTAACGTTGACGTGCCCTTCATCGAGGACCTCATTGGCAGCGGTATGTGGTTCGACGAGAAGACCAGCTTGCTGAGAGCGCACAAGTCCAGGGAGTCGTACTACGCGCCCGAGATGGTGATGAACCAGACGTGGAAGTACGACTGGCTCCTCGACAACTTTTACGCCAAGCTCGATTACTACTGATGATGCTGGTGATGAACGAATATAACTGCACACACACAATATAACAGCCATTTCACTGCTGACGAGAGAACATGACGGATGATCATGGAAACGAATCACGACGCCCCCGACTGTGATATTAACTGTACTCGAACGCTCAGTGTACACTGCGTATATATAATTATGTATATTACAATGATATATATCGGAATTTATACACCAAATACGTTCGAGCCCTGTTTGAGTGATGAATCTGTTATAATTTATATGTTTACTTGTAAGATATAATACGTGAAAAGTGATGGTAACCACGAAGTGTAGCGTTTCGTCGAGGTCCTACTACCCAAGATCCTCTTTTTTAGCGACGATGTGGCATTTATTGCGCTCTTTTTGGTTCACTCTTTTCTGAAGGGAAAATTAAACGAACGAACAAAGGAAGACTTCCGCTGATTAACGAGGATTCCTCACGGAGAAGACTGTAATTATTGTTTTGTATTTACAAGAGGTTTAATTGATTTAATAAAAGTTGAAAACGACCTGTCGATTTATTATTTCTTATATATGTATATATATATAATATGAACGAAATATATAAGTTCTTGATACTTACCAGTTGTGCTTGAAGAGGGCCAGAGAGGTGGCTATGTAGGGTATCATGAAGTACATGGAGAACTGGTGAGCTTTCCATGCATCACCTGACAATTCCACAATATTGAAGGTAAGGATACTAGATGCAATGACTAGACTTTGACCAACTTCCAGGCCGTTTACCCCAGCAAGTATATTTATAGCATTTGTGCAAAAGACTGCTAACATTCCCATGTACACGTAGTACAGGATCCACAGGTCAACAGAGAATCCTATGAATGGCCTCATAGGCTTTGGCACTATTATGAGAGTAGAATTAAAGTTAACGTAGTACACCATTAACAGAGGTAGACTAGCTATTGTGGGTAGTAGTAACTTATGCCTCCACCTCAAGTCCAGCACATCATCGGCAAATCCCAAAAGCAACATGCAGCATATAGAGAGCAGAGCGGCCAGCAGCTCAACAAACTGCAATGTTCAATGTAAACATGTTAAAATGATTATTTTTTTTTTCATGTTTTTTTTCAGATTGCAAGTCATTGCAATATTTAAAAGAAACAGTATTATCCTAATATTTAAGTTCTATTAAGTAACTTTCAATAAATAAGTAAAATTGAATTAAAATTAGTAAAATTGGAATTAACTGAGAAACCTAAGCTTTTATTTATTAATTTTGTAAATAAAAATTATAAATTCATACAACATGAACTCTTGTATATCAAATTAAAAAAGAAAATCGATCAAATAACATCAGAATTGCTCTGAGAATAAAAATAAAATTACCACTAGATACTTCAGTTTTTTATATGATAACTTTTTTTATGCATGATAAGAAATTGATTATTTGTCTCATGTCTGATGCAACATTTTTCTGAATGTATGTAAAAATATCATTAATAATATTTTAAATGTGGCATTTTAAAGTTGAAAAGATAGAAAAAAAAGCTTAAAAAAAATTGTTTTAATTTACCTCATTATGTGGAAAATCCACATTATTGAAAATATGATCGCTGAAGGGTATTGGAATAAACAAAAACATTGTTACTAGAAAAGTACATCCACAAACAACACCCAGTGCTTCAGGACTAAAAAAAAATAGATAACATTGTAAAAATCGTTTCTCAAGTACTTTTTTGCATTGACATAATTTGGCAATAGATATCATGAAATTTGTTGCCGTTGACAATCAATACTTACACTTTTTCGCGACTTTTCTTACTCATATCGATACCAAAAAGGTTAGCTTTTATAAACGTCTCTTTTAACGTTGGAATTAACCTTACTGTTAAACAGTAGGTAAAAATAGACATCACCGCATTTATACATAGAGGAATAATCCGAATTGTCTCTTGATCCATTTTTGTTCTAAACAAAAAATACTTGTTAGCACCACAAAACTAAGAAAAAACACCGGAACCGACGTACTTATCTGCTTATACCGACGTGTAATATAACCCTTTCTACTCCAAAACATAGCGATATGATGCAAAAATGCAAACAAACGCACTTGGTACGACTTTACAAGAATTACGAGTCAAAAGCAGTATTGGCTCGTCAGTATGTAGTTACAAGATGTAATTGACTGTCAGCTTTCAATCTCATACAGAACCGCGAAAATTTAAATGCACATCATTTTTAAATCACTATAACTAAATTGAAATAACGCAAGTTTAGCATATCTACAACATTCTAAGTTAAAATAAAACAAAAAAAATATAAGATATGTTTCACTGTCAATATTGGTTAACTTTTAGTACGACGGAAATACGAAAAAAATCCGTTTTACTTAACAAGTGTTGCATAAAAACGAAAAAATTATTCATTAATGCAATGAAGCGTTTTATCAAGATACGACATATTAATCTGAAATCTGAGAATATATTTCGCCTTCTACGTTAAATCTACAACCCCTCCGTATCCACCTTTAAAATTGAAACTTTGCCCGTATTGATTTTTCCAAAGCAAAGTGTAAAAAATTTACATTGCTCCCCCATCAAATTTCAATTGCCACAATAAAAAAGGGTCACACAGCTCTTCTCGCTCTCGCCTCGCGCGCGCGATCCCAAAAAATCAATAAACCCAGTAACCCTAAAGCCAACGAAATCCCTTCACATCAGACATCATCAAAACGTTCTCAGTTGCGTACAGCTCGTTCGCCGTGCAAAAACCTCTTCATCTCTCTCGAAAACCCCTTTCACTCTCCTCACCTCTCCCACGCATAAGTACGCGAGTGCCGAGTCCCCGCTTGCGCCGCGCCGACACCCTTCCCCACCTCCGCTCTCTCTGAAAAAAAAAATCAACCATCGCCTGCAGCACACTCGCATACGCGGCAGTAGACTCGCGCTAGTCGCGCAGGTTGGCAACAATTGGGCGTTGACATATCGCGTACGTACGTACGTGCCCCGTACACCCGCGTTATATACCAGTAGAGTGTGTCCCGCGGCGCTCTGTCTCGCCTCCTCCGTCCTCGCTCTCTCCCGGTATGGCTGTTATCGGTGCTGCGAAAAACTTATAAGTATACTATCCGAGGGAAAGCGCGCGGCGCTACTACTATGTGATATCCATCAAAGCGTGCCGCCAAAGGCTGAAGGAGAAGAAGGAGCAGAAGTAGAAGACGACGATCGAGCGAACGAAGAGTGCTGAAGACACAGAGGGACCGAAGGAAGAAGAAGGGTAGGAAGGAAGGAAGTGTTTGGCGCAAAGATGGCCATTAACCTGACGAAGAACAAGGACGCCCTGACGGCAGCCTGGCAGAGCGTGGTCGACGACAAGTCGCCCACAAATTGGCAAGTCCTTTTCTCTATCTTGCGTTACTTATGTCGTTACCTAACGATCGTATGTAGTGGGTAGGCACGCGAAAGCGCAGGTGCCGGCGATGTATACGTATTTTTCGAGAACGTATACGTATACATCCAACGCTCCCGCGCCCGCGCGTCGTCTTATCGTGAGATACTTACCTTCTCGGAGAACTCACGCGATTATTGTACTTACTTATATACTGCTCTTGAGAGCCTCTGTGCGCATGTGTGTGTGTTCGCATTTCCTAATAAGCGCCGTTCACGCGGCACGAGAAAGAGAGAGCATTTTTCTCAGGGAATCGTTGCAAAAAAAAAAAAAAAAAACGATACGTGCCGGAGCAACAGTTTATTATATACTTGATGATTGTTTCCGCTCCGGGTTGCATGTCTCTTTTGTATTGTCTTCGCCGACTGCACGCATGAGTCGGTGCCGTTTCGGTAGACAAGTGTATAGTTGTTATCGGATGCACACGTGACTTTTTTTCGATGACACTTTTTTTTTAGCGGTTCTCCGTTTTGGTTTGGAGTCGATTTGAAGGACGGGAGGGTTGATTTTGCGTCTGACGTTTTTTAGAGAGATAGTTTGTTATCAGTGTACTCTCTGTGAGTCAGAAGTTTGACAATGAGCTTGTCACCACTTTAACAAGATGTTTTAATTGCATGTTATATGGAGCATGAAATTTCTGAATTCAAGTTAATTGTTGTGAATTTTTGCTTGTTAATTTTATACCTTTCTCACATATAGTATATATGTATGTTGCACATTATGTAAGAAATTGATTTCCAAGAGTGTAGAACTACAATTGTTTGAAATCTACTGAAAATGTTTATTATAATATAAGTATCTGCACTGATAATCTTTAGGAATATTGATAAATTTATAAATACACATGCTGTTATTAAAAGAAATTTTATAGGAACTAAAATAATTTTTATTGATTTCTTTTACAGGGCTGTGTTTAGTTATGAAGGCCAAACAAATAATTTAAAGGTTGTAAGTAGTGGTAGTGGAGGACTGGATGAAATGATACAGGAGTTAAATGAAGGAATGATTATGTATGCTTTTTGTCGGGTCATTGATGAAAAGACTACCTTGCCAAAATGCTTACTTGTAAATTGGGTATGTAGTTAAAAATAATTTAAAATTAATTTAAAAATATTCGAAATAAATTTCTTCTAAATAACTTTATCATTTCAGCAAGGTGAAGGTGCACCTATTGTGAGAAAAGGAACTTGTGCAAATCATATCAGAGATATAGAGAGGCTATTAAAGGGTGCACATATAACTGTCAATGCCAGGTGTGAAGATGATGTTGAAGTTGATATGATAATGGAAAAATTATCTCGAGCAACAGCTTCATCATATAAATTTAATGAGCCTAGAGGTGAAAACGGAGGAGAGCGCTCAGGACCTGTAGGGACTACATATCGCAGGTAATTGAACATACTATTGAACTTGATGAAATATTCAGAGTAACCTTATGAACTAATTTTTATGATGTAAAAAAACCTTGATTTTTCAGAGTAATACCAACACAAGAGATTAATGCAAGTGAACGTGATCAATTTTGGCAACGAGAGGAAATAGAAGAAAAGCAGCGATTAGAGCAAGAACGTACGCGCCAAGAACAAAATCGTCGAAAACTTGAAGAAGAAATTAGAAAACGTGAAGAAGCGGAAAGTCAGCTAAGGGATCTAAAAGTAATTTTCCGATTTATTGCAATCATTTGTAATTTGAAGCATATAGAAGGGTGCCCTTGGCATACAAATTCATTAGGAACTTCAATGCATCTTTGCAACTTATATTTTCATATAGAGACTTCAGGAAAATACAAAACATTACCGGAAAAGAAGTGGGAAATGTGGATAAAATCAAACAGATTTATTTGATCTATAACCCGTCATATCTGTCTGCAACTACTAATACTTATTTTTTACAAATAAACTCTAAATATTAAGAAAATTGTTTCTATGTCTATAGGGTTTTAAGCACTCATTGAATCATTGAGTTGATTTTTATTTTGAATAATAAAAAAAAAAAAAAGTTTAAGTTTTAAAAAAAACATTTAAAGTAAAATGGGCACTCTTTATTTTGCTACATATTGTGCCAAGTAATTCAACTTAATATTCTTAAAAACGAAATAGTTATTTCAAATTTTTCACTGATATATTCAAATTTTTAGCTCTCAGAAAAAGAAGATGTGATTGCCAGGCAAAGGGAAGCAGAAAAGAGAGCTGAAGAAATTAAAAACTTGAGGAACCAAAATATAGCTGCAAATGATAAAAATAGTGATTCTGACGACGAGCCAAAATCCAGGAGTGATGAATTGCGAAAACAAAGGAATAAGGAAGCTCAACAATTAATAGCTCAAAGAACAATAAATGCAAGAGCAATTTTCGAACAAAACAGTAGTGCTGGGCAAACTAGAATGCCGTTACTTCAACATCATAAAGGAAATCACGTTGAAGCTGCAAAAAAAGCATTTGAACAAAGTCAAATTAAACAAAATAATGTAATAAAAGAGACTGTAAAAACTGAGTAAGTAACTTGATGAGCACTATATCCAATCGTTTATTATATTGTGCAGTAGAGTTTAAAAAGCTCACTTATTAATAAAACGCGTTATATATAAAAACGATATTTATTCACCTGTAAATATGAAAAAAATTCTTAATAAATTTACGTGTTTTCAGGAATAAATCAAATCATCAAATTAAACCTGAGATAGTAAAGCCTGCACCACAACCACAGCCAGCACAGCCACAACCACAACCGCAAACACAACCAGAGCCAGAGCCACAACCACAGCCACCTCCAGAATCAGAACCTCATCCTGTTGTACAACAAATACAGAATGATGTCCAACCAAAGCATGAGGAACCACCCCAAATGAAACAGAATTCCATTGTTGAAAATAATATTTTACATGAAGAAAAAATAAACGATGTGCAACAAATACCAGAAACTCAACAAATACCAATAGAAGATATAGAGGAAGCCGAAAATGAATTGTATGGACAGTTGGAAAATCAACAATACTTGTACCTTGATCCTAATAATTTAGGTATGAAGGCAAGAGCTCTTTATGACTACCAAGCAGCAGATGATACTGAAATCACATTTGACCCTGGAGATATTATTACTCATATTGATGCCATTGATGAAGGATGGTGGCAAGGATTAGCGCCTGATGGAACCTATGGACTCTTTCCAGCTAATCATGTTGAAGTTATTGATTATGGTTCAACATGATCCAAGATGTCTATTGATGTCTTGTTTAATGTATTATTGAATTCCTGGTGATGAAATAATTCTGAATATTTTTTTCCTAATGTTTATTATAAAAAGTGTTTATTTATAGCAAAATTTTATCGAAAAATGGAAAATTATCAAAGAAAAATTCTAAATAAAGAGAATTGATTGGGCTGATAAACTAAAAACGAAATTTTAACACAAAATAGCATGTATATAATTTGGTTGTTCATGGAACCTAAAACAAGATGAAATCTTTTTATCATATCCACTAAATCGTTTTTACATTGTTTATACACTTTTCTACTTGAACTGCTATTGAAATATAATAGAGATACTAACATCGTTTTTATCAAAACATTAAATTTTCACGCATTTTTAAGAAAAAACAATGAAAAAAAAAATTGATGGGCGTGTTTGTCATTGAAATATATGGATGTAATATTTTTAAATCATACACTATACTATTTCAGAAAAATTTTTTCACCAGGTTCTTTGAATTGTTACAAAATGTTCTTTTTATAGAAACATATTACTCAGCCCTGGGTAGACTTGCTTGATTACTGTAAAATTCTTAGATCAAGTTTAAATTTATTAGTACATAGTTCCATATTTCATTGAATGATAGTGTATCAAAAAATTTTAAAAAGTATTGAATATAACAGACATTTGAAATTAGGAACCAAAGTATTGTGTATTTTACATGACTGAGCTGTACTTAATTACAAGAAATATCATACTCTGAAATAATACCCAGCGGACTTCAGTGTTTTTTAATGAATTGTAAACGCCATGCATTTTGGTTGAACTAAAAATTAAATTTGTAGAATATTTGCTCATGACTAGACTAAGTTGCTACTCATAGATTTTTACTTATATTACACTATATCCTATTCTAAACAATTTTTTTATAAAGCTTTTTTTACTGACAATGGTGCAATATCTTAATTTGTACTCGCGTAAGTCACATCATTTGTACATATTATACATTTTGTTAGAACACAAATTGTTGAGTAATTACAAGAAAAAATGTTTTAGTTTTATTTTGTTCTCATTAAAATGCCCAAATGAACAAATGAGCAAATATTCACTTATATTTGTTCTTAGATTGTAAGAAAATGAATATTAATAAAAATTGCTTTACAAAAATGTTTTTAATTATTAAGTTTGATATCAATTTGCTATAAAACTATAATTGGTAATTACTTTAAAAAATCTATATTTTGAAATGATATACAGTTGTTAATTGGTTTTCAAAGTATACAAAATCGAATGATTGAAAGTAGTATCTTTAAAACTTATAAAAAGATGACATACGAGTTAAATGAAGTGTAATTTATTCAAAAACTAAGAGATATGTATATAATAATTGGAAAGAAATTTTGTCCTATATCGAATTTAAATACAAACTAAAATTCTATTTACCCTTATCCTGCAATATAAACCATCTACATATTAACAAACCATACGCATGACATCTTCCTTTTAATACAAAATATTGTATGATTACTCATGTTTGTGTGTAAGGGTTTTTAGTAAATAAAATATACTGCCAAAATTTAAAGTGTATTTACAATTTTATTTCATGATTGAAAAAATTTTATAATTTTATAATTCCTCCATAAAATTATGCTCCAAAAATACGTAAAAATTATTTTTGGCAAAATAAGTTAAAATACTTCTTATACTACATTATTTCGATTATTTTATTTACCTTAGTTGATCAGTAATCTAAAAGATTGGTTGCAATTATATAAAAAATATTGACTGCTCCAATCCAGAACAGAAAAAAATCAAGAAATGATCAATAAATTCATTACATATTTTTTAATTCTTTCTTACAATTTTTTGCGTTTTTCTTATCTTAAGTTCATAATATATTTTTTACCTAATCACATTCTCTCAAAAACTTTAATTACATTTATTGTTATCGTAAATGTATTAACATGTTTTTTGCATTGGTTATACAAATAAAAATGGACTTTGTACAATTTCTTATGCAATTTTTCAAGAATATTCTGTTGACTTCAATATAATTACGGTTTTTAAAATGAATTTCACCCTAAATATTTCCTCCATAATTGAAGATATATTTATGGAATAACCAAGAAAACGTTTCGTTACTTTGAAGGCAATATGCCATAGTTATGCCATACTGTTATCGTCAATAATTTCATAAAATGACTAACACAAGATAGAACTAGAACGTTCTGTATTGAAGAAGATGTACTTGTGTTTTTTGTTTTTTTTTTCCATGAATTGTAAAGAAAAAATATATAAAATACAAGTACTTACAACATTAAAATTACATTCAAAATAACAATAGTTATTTCTTCCATCTAGAGAAGCCCTATTCACTATATTTATAAATTTAACATAAGCTAGTTAAAGTTGAATAAACACACAGTTCTTATATTTAAACAGCACTATGTCTAGTCATCCAATTCCCGTTCTTGTATTCAATATACATTTTATCCACAATTCACTGAAAAATTTTTTATCTCCATTGAATTACACATCCAAGTACACCAGATTAAATCCTTCTTCTGTAACACTAAACTCTGATGTAAAAAATAGAAACCTGAAGATCTGGTTCCAAAGTAACGATTAGTTATTCTCACTAGGTCTTCTGCACTGAACTAATATATTAAGAAATGAAGGATTGACAATCAGAGTTTCATGTGTTCAAAGTTTTGCAAGTTCTTGTATGTTACATCTGTTCCACTGTTTTTAAAGATTTCCCACACTAGCATCACCACCTCCTCCATTACCAGCATGACTCAGGAAAGCAAGATGACCCTTAGGACATTTGTTTGCATAATGACCTTTACGACTGCATTTGTAGCATGTGACTTCTTCTAGGGGTTTTTGCGGTCCTCTTGGCCCATCACCTCTAGGTCCATTATGCATGTTTACACGATGATGAGGATCGCCTCTCCCCTCACCTGGGCCACCCATATTACCTCCAGGACCACTACCACGATGGTATTCACGATCCATTTCCTGGCGAACCTGTTGTTCGCGCATGTCTGGTGGCATCTTGTTACAGTAGATTGCTTTGTGTCCACTCTCTCCACAAAAGTGACATGTAATCATTACTTTTTTACCCTCCTTTGGTTGCATATCCTGAATCGCTGGTAGCTCAAATCTTGGACTAAAAATAAAAAATTTTATTATTTCTCACAGAAAAGTTTTTTTTTACTCATAGATATATTTATTGAATTCTCAAGTTAATGTTAAGTATAAATCAGAAAAGATAAATTATTTTAATGAATGAATTGAAATTATTCTTGCTTCAACGTCACAGAGAAATTACTTTTTTTAAACAAAGCATATAAAACTTACTGCATAAATTTACAACTGGAACCATCAGGACAAAATCCAGCTAAGTAAGCCATACATAGGACACGCCTAACATGTCGATGACGACACAATGGTCCATGTCTGCAAAAACCTCTATCATACCATGGACAATCTCTTACTTTTGTTTCAGGATCAATGTGTAAAAATGGACATTCCTTGTTGTGACATGCATCTAGAACAAAATATAATATTGTTAGAATTTTTTCTTTGCAAAAACTAATCATTTCTAAAATAAATGATGGTAATACTTACTAAAACGTGAGTAGAAGTAACACTCAGGCATTTTTGTCATGTCATATTCATGCAAAAATTCACACTGATCACCTTTTTTGCAAAGACCTCGCAACCAATGTTTACACACAATGGTTCTATCACCACGAACATGTCGGAATGGACAAGCGGCACCTTTTGAACAAGTGCCTTTGGGGTAAAATTGACAAACAGCAGCAACGGATTCTGCAAAAGTAATACATGAAATGATTAAAGTAGAGCATTTTAATCTTTATTAAAGTTAAAATCAATCAATTTTCACACAATAATTAAGTAAATAAACATTTAAATGTTAGTGATTCTACCATGGTAACTGCACGACTTCTTTGACTTGCGCAATAAGGTAATGATAGAGGAAATAAAGATATTTGAAAATTTGAAATCTATAATATGTTTTACACAAAAATAGACAGACGACTTCTTGAAAATACCGCAAAACATAACCTTAAACGATAGGCAAGTGTATCTTTTACTTACTGTCCATTCCAGTGAAGGGTAGCGGCAGGGCCCCATATTGCTCATCGAGGGCCACCTCAATATCAAAACGCATGTGATCTACATTCGCCACGATGCACTCCATGGTTAATAATTAATAATTAAATCCTAGAAAACAAAAATTTTAACTACGGATACATAACCTAGAAAACGAAATCAAAATCACGCAAACGACGCCATTGTGCCGACAACGCAGTGTCGCGCACACGAGTAATCCAAAAATACTACTTACCTCTTTATACCAACATCTGCAGAATAGTGTGATTAGAATGTAATATAGGGTATGTTCCGATACTGAATTGCCAAGTTCCGGCGATGTTACTTTCCAGCGGGCAAGTTGGCAGCTATGAGT
>UXGD01000609.1:0-52328 GCA_900474315.1 Torymus auratus | reverse complement strand
ATATATATATATATATATATATATATATATCTAGCAGCCAGCCCGCGGCAGTATAGTAGGATATCGCCCGAGTAAGTCGGCCGAGAGTCGCCAGAGCAGAGTATAGCCGGTCACCGCACGCTGCTTTGAGCTCAGGGTCAACGATCATCGCTGGCTCGCGGCCAACTATTTTCCTGCCCCCCGGAGAGGGGGTGAACGCGCGCGTCGGGATAAATCTTTCGGGCTTTATCGATAACCCGGCGGCGCTGATTGAAATCTTGGAGAGCGAGCTGGGCGGAGGCGCACGCCCGCGCGAGCTCGTGTTCTGTCAATTTCGCCTGGAAAAGTAATTTCGCCCCCGGGCAGCCTAATGAGCCGTGGCTCTGTGTATATATGTATATGTATACGGCTTCTTGTGATGTATATATGTATGTACCCAAGCAGTATCGGCCAGGCACCTTTGATTTCGTTTGAGGGTTGGGTTAATGACGCGCGCGCGCTCGCAACGTATTTAAAGGGCTTCGAGCTTCGAAACTCACCTCCCGTGTGTATGCGCGCAAGGAGCATCTACTCTGCTGTATAGAAGGTAACGAGAAACAAGCGCGCTAGGGGGAAACGAAGATGAGGGAAGCAGCTCGCACGTGATAGGGACCAATGAAGATTGGCTCGTGGCCCAGTGCTTTCAGGTGGAAAGCGTTTGAAGGCGAGGCTAGAGGCCGTGCTGCCTCGGCCGCCGCCTCATGCCTTATTAAGGGTAACCGAGCGTGCGGACCTTCCATCCTGCCTCTCCCTCCCTCTCTCTCTGGTCCCAGTTCACCGTGATTCGGTGATTAATGGGTCGCGGCTTCGCGTCCGCAAGGAGTGAGAAGCAAAAGAGGGAGGGAGGGAGAGAGATGCAAGCACCCGCTGTGAGAGGTCTTCGACCTTATGCGCCTGCCTGCAGAGGCGCGAGATATACTGGGAGGGAGAGAGAGGGAGAGAGGCGAAAAAGGCATGATGGGACGAGAGAGTGAAACCTGTCGATATCTTGTCACTTGTTTTCCTCGCGATGAAAAATATCGGGTTTAGGATATGCTGGGAATGCTACCGGCTCGCTAGCTCGCTGCGGCTCCTCCTTTTTCCACCGGCTCTTCTTCGCGCGGCCGAAGCGTGTGCCTCTCGCGAATATGGTATATAGAGGATGAACGATCGTTATATCAATCCATCGTTAGAGAAGTTTTTTGCTAGAGCGGCGAGCAGCCAAGGTTCAGCTAGCGCTGCTTTTTTCGCTTGCTCATCGTCGCGCCGTGACTGACGCGCGAATACGCCCGGATCAAATACCGGGATGATGCTGCTGCAAACGAAGCGCGCAACTTATGAAGAATTCATAAATCTGGATTTTTGTTTACGGAAAGATAACGCGCCGCCTGGATGAGAGAGAAATCTGAGAATTTTTCAGCGCCCTAACGCCCCGGGATCTATTCTTACGCCGAGGTCATTTGTACGCACGATATGTATAGAGCTATATTTGTGTATTTTGAGCCCTTCCGAGGATGTTAGGATGTTACAGGAGGACAAATTGATTAATGGCATAATTAGTCAACATTCGCGTGTATGATTACTCTCTTTTGTAAAATGGCATGAATATTGAAATGTTGAAAACTTTATTCCGGAAGGGTCATTTGCGTAATGTCTTAGTTGCAAATTGTAACTAGATATTCGTAAATGGCATAGCTCGTTACTGGATGGCATCCGATATTGGAATCCCTTCTCCCTTCATATATGCTCCGTATTGATTCTTGCGCATTGAATTATATATACATATGTTCCATTTCAGAATTATCATACGTAATGGAGCTCGATTGCGCATTACGTATGAAATAATTCTGAACTGAACTAGTCCATATTGGCCAGAGTCCGTAAATAATATTAAGGTCTCGGTTGCGGTATAAATATGTATTAGGTCCTTATAATAAAAGAGGATAATAAAAAGAAGACTTTGCATAGAGGCGTCATTATGAAATATAGCAGTTTTATGGATAAAAGTATAAAGTAATGACCAGGAATTGTTTTTGAAGGAACATAAATTTTCAGAGTGATTACATTTCTAGAGCAGTCTGATTTATTAGAGCAGAAACGACACTGTAGCAGGAAATAACAAAGATAAAAAGCCAAAGATGTTAGAACCTGGTGAACCTTTTACGAAAATTAATATTTCAAAGGAAAATAAAAGATTGGAACCAATCGAGAATATTGCTTTAACTCCCTAGAGAGTGGTCCAAATAGAAAAGCTTGACATGTTTCCCTTTAATAAGCTTATGAGGGACACTTGCCTCATTGCTTTAATATGACAATTGAAAAGCACTGAAAGCTTCGAATTTAAAATCGATTTGGTATGAAAAATATAGAATCAACATTTTGCAAACTTGAGTTATCCTATACTATCCAACTTTATTCCTATATATTATTATTTGTTTTTTTCTTGAGCCACTAATCTCTTGACACCGTTCTTCTTTTTATCTGCTCTTCGTTAATTCGTTGTGCTTCATGCGATATATCTCGGTGCATACAATTATATCGAATGCTTCAGATTCATAACCAACGACCCAAAAATATATAATAAGCAAGTAGCATAAAAATTGAGCGAGTGGAAATGAATTTCAGAGTGAAAGGATAAAATGACTGTTCTTATGATTTGTTTATTGTAATTTCACTGCTCAAACGTACTAGAAACTAATTTTTATGTTTATATAGAAACAAAATTCATATGAAGATATGTAGTAACCTTTCTACATGACTAAGTTTCTGATTTATTAATTTTGAAAGCACTACTGAGTCTTACTAGAAATGGTATTCGTATCATTTGAAACGGAATGTTTTCATTTGACAGGACGGAATTCATTCGCGGGAAAAATGTTTTGCTCTACTTTACTAACATGAATTGTTTCTTCTGAAATCAGAAACTGTTACATATTTTTTACATTACAAAGGTCATCGTTGACATAAATATTTCTTGGTTTTATTTCTTGGTAAAGTTATGATTGCTTTGTTTTAATTTTAATCGATTTGGCGTGAAAGAGTTCCAAAATTTTTATTGTATCTTTTGTTATATCAATGCTGTGGGCTTTCTGTTATTGAGAGCTTCTCAACGATAAGGCTTTTAATTATTAGCTTGTTGATATAACTAGTCCTCACTCATTTTTAACACTCGCTGTTTAAAATTTGCATTGCTGTTTCTAACGTATATTCAGTTACTCTTAAAGATATATAGTAAAATGTTGATCATAAATACGTTTTGAAAGCAATTTTCAACTCTAAAGCTTTTATTACCAAGATTAAAAATTGATAACCTAGGTTGAGAATCACCAAATCTCACTGAAATTTTAACTGAAAATATATTTTTGCTACTACTTACATTAAATTTCTAAATAATCTGTCGATTGTTTCCAATACTGTTAATCAATGTATTATTAGCAGTGCCATTAAAGGAACAAGCAAAGATTGAAACTAAAACTTAAAATCTCGTGCATTGTTGCTTTTGAATTCCTAGCGAAATGCTTTTTTAAGGTTAGTTTATAAATCAGAATTTACGGTTATTGGAAAATTATTGTCTTTATAATTTATTATGATGGCTTTTATGAACTATATTTTTAATACTTTATTAATTTCTCTTTCTTTTCAACAAAATACGGTTCCTAAAAATTTTCTTTATACTTCTCATATACAATGCTCTAGCATTGACTAAATTTTTAAATATGCTTCAAAAGCAAATTTTCTTCATCAGATATTATCAACTCTATAGCTTTCAAGGCTTCATAAAAAGAAGTTTCTTCTTACAATTTCTAATCCTTTCTCATATGTGGTTACAATATTTTTAAATTTTTTTGCATTTGATTTCAATTAGGCGGTTATTGAAAAGGGGTTTAACTTGCAATTGATAAATACTAACAAAAAAAAATATGCTGGAAAAGCACTTTTTAAAATAGAGTTATAGTATTTTTTGTATTCTATGAGATCCATTGCATCATCTGGGCAGATATCCGTACCTATGTATACGGATATGTAGTAAATAAAGAAACGCAGGGAAACGTATAAAACCAATGTTATTGTGAAGAGCTTCTCAAAATATGAACTTTAAATAAAAATCCATCCGGGGAAATGGAAGGAAAGTTGGAATAAATAAGGGTTTGCTAAGATAAGTATTGAAATCAAGATTTCATGCGACATTAGGTGGTAAAAATTGTAATAAATAACTTTTTAAATATTTTCCCATTTGTGCACAGGTAAATTCGTATACAGATTCTTTAATTTGCATGGATTCTGTATGTTCTTATTAGCTTTATATATTTCTTATTGATATTTACATGGGGCATCCATGAGCACCCTCCTTTTTTTGAAAAAAAAGAAAAAAAAATAGTTTAAAAAGGGCCTGTCCACTTGAATCTATTGTGTTCTAATATTTAAAAATCGTATGATTTCTCGTTAACTTTTGTAGTGACTTAAACCTGTTTTATACATAACCACAAAATTATACAAGTACATTCTTTTGATTACAGATTTTCACAACTATTTGGGGTGCATTTTTTTTTCTATTTTAAACACATTGAATATTTATTTTAGAATACGAAGAATGCCTATACTTTCTGGTAATTAAGAACTCATAATGTCTACGTTTTTTCAAAAAACTATACACGACATTTCTCAATAACCTTTATCATTTTCAATAATGACAATTTCATTTAAAGAAACATATTTTCATAACTCTTTTGTATTAAAGATTTTTTATTCTCTTTCTCTTATATTCTTTATCCTTTCTCTTTTTATTCTCAGTTACTTTATCAATTACTTTTTTATACTATTGTTTTGATTCGCCATTTTCTTTCCATTGTTCAATATTATGTAACTTTCGTTCAATACTTTTATAAAAACTAACTTTAACTTTTTGTTGCTTCAAATTTTAAAAGGACTTGTGTTTCAATATTTTCATCTATTATCTTTATTTACCAATACTTTTTAAGTTTTGGTAGTATTGTTTTCTTTGATGGGTTCTTTATTATTAATAGTATGAATATTCTTTGCTTTAACGCTTTATGATATTAAATAATAAATTACTATTGAAAATTTTAAATATTTATTTAGAAAAGAAAAAGTACCTCATACGTATTAGTATTTAAGCGTGCGTCAGTCAGCGAGCAAAAAATCATCGCTACCTAGTAATAATTAAATTCCAATCAAGTGTTCTTAAATTAGAGTCAATTCGTATCGGTTAACAATGCACGTAGTTAAATTAAAATTGAATGAAACGAGGTGGGCGTATTTTCTTTCACACAAAGGCAATTCAATTACATCTACAAAGCTGATAGTATATGCGTTGGATTTGTCGAAGAATTCCACTTTGCTTATACAAAGAAATACATTTTTAGCGCGAACTTACAAGGAAAGTGCACGCCCTCTGGGAAGCGGATTTTAACAGAGCTTTGAGAGTCGGTTTTGGTATCTAAAACTGAAAATCAGTGTTTCTAATTCTATCTCGTAGGCTCTTTTTTGGAGATAAGGGCAATCTAATCCTAAATATGCTTCATTTCGTTAAAAAATCTTGTATTTCCTATTGCCTGTTACTTTGCAAGTTTTCTTATGCTATTTTTGATTGCTTATAATTTCTTGAAAAATTAATATTTTTGAACAAAAATAGCTTAAATTGCAGCTTTTTTTCGACTTTCATAATCTTTTTTGTTGATTATCGTATCATAAATACTTGTAAAGTTATAGTCAATAGAAGAGATATCATTTTTTAAACGAAAGAGAGTGTATTTCGGATAATGTTGCCTATATCTCAAAAAAGGGTGTACGAAATGAAAGTAGTTACAATGTGCTTCATTTTTGGATACTACAAATTGGCTTTCAAAGCCACGTTAAAGCCGATTCTAGGAAGATATGTACTTTCCATTGTAATACTTTTCTGTTTAATATTAACTAACCAACACTATTAGATAACTGATAATGTTTTTAATGTTTTTTGTAAGTAGTTTTCCATCTTGATTTAAAAATGGTTTAGTAAAATAAATTGTACATAAATATATAAAATTTATTGAATGTTGGAATAGAAAACTTATATACCTTTTAGCTTTAGAAGTTTTAATCCGTACAAATGAAATGAACATTTCGTAAAAGATCCTTCTAGCCAATTGGGCAAGCAATCAGTTACTGACAGTTCTGTTTAAATTAAGTCAGGACGAATGCACTAAAAGAGAAAATTTAATAAAACACTGAGACGAAATTCATGAATAGAATGAACTCCGCGATGTGCGTCAAAAATTCTATTTTAGTACATATAATATTTTAGAAATTCGTTAGGTTTAACTCAGCGGCATCGGAGCGGTGGCTTTCCAGCCAAGATTAAAGTGCGGTGGGAGTGCGATGGGACTTGAAATTCTCGTGGGGGGTGGCTCGGGCGACGTACCTCAACAAGGAAATCGACGAGCAGCACGGGTTAAAAAGACCAGGAAAGTTTTTACGCTCTGGCACTTCGAGGATGAAATGGATTTACCGCTTACATACATATAGCCCTCGTGCTGACTAAAAAGTTAGCGGGAATCTTAAAAATTTGACTCTGAAAGTGACTGATTGCCGTTCTAGTAGCGGAAACTTGTCCGGCTTTATTTACGACTCGCGCGGCGTATTCCGAAATGACAGTAGTAAAACTTGAGTGAAACCTTTGAAAACGAGAATTAGGAAATTAAACTTAAACGCGAGAATCCGGTTATTTTTATCCTCTATTTAAAGATATTAAAAAAAGTAGTTTCTTTTGGTCACAATTTTTGGCGATATTGCTGGAAAAATCATTAATTATGTTTACGAAGTTTTGATACATTATTACGAATTCAATCGAAAATGAAATTTTGTAATTTCACTTATTTTGTTTATTAAGAACATTTGTGCAATTTGTGTAAATTAAATTGAATTTACGATTCAATATAAATTTTGTCGGGAGAGATTAAATTTTACATCATAAATGTATTTCACGAAAATACATAAAAATCATTCCGCACATTTTCAGCGCAGTACACGCGTGGTGTCGAATCAGGCAACTAATTTCAAACAAACAGTTCGCAATTAAACTCGAATTATTTCGAAATTGAGAAAAACACATATGGGTTTATAATTAACCAAATTTCCATCCGAGCGCATATTTACTGTTTCCCATCACAAGAGATTTATAATTCACGATTCCACTCAAAGGAAATCCCTCCACTTTTGTATACACATTTCCCCACCCCAGTGCTGCCGTGCTCGCGCACATCGGGCCATTCCAAAAACAAACGCAATACACAAACTTCGCAGTAGCGAGAATTCTCTAAAAGCTTATGACAAAGAAGAAGCTGTCAGCCTTTCTCCCGCGTGAGTCGAAGAAAAAGCTCTTTTTGTTTCTCCCACTTACTATTCACCCTTCTCGCGATCAGTCTAGCGCGGGAGCGTGAACACACGCGCGCGCGAGCAAGCGCGAAAATGGATGGGCCTCGAAAACTTTAATTTTTCACGCGTTCCCCGGTTCATTTTTCTCCCGCGCAACGCGAGAAGCGGCCCGCGCGCACATAAGCACGACACATAATGGACGTCTGCTCGTGCACGCGCGCGCGAGTAAGCGTCTCACTATACGTCTGTGTATGTGTGTGTGTACAGGTCGCGTATATACTGACTCTGCCGATCTTTCTCTTTCCCTCCTTTCTGCCCCATCTTTCTTCTCGTGTTCGACTAGCCCCCGGGCGTAGAAAATCCCTCCCGCCGTCGGATAGAGGCTAACGTATAGCGGAGGAAAAAGAAAGAAAAAGAAGGGACGAAGAGAGAAAGAGGGAGAGGACAGTGGTTATAGGTCGCGAGAAAAGAACGAGGAATTGCGATAAGAATTCGATCGCTTTTCTCCGTGACACCTTCGTCTTTTTTTTAATATCCAACACTTACGGGCGGAGGTAAATATTATTCCGTACACGTGCTCGCAGCCTATTATTGCTGCCACGATTTCTTGCTCCATCATTTTTATTACGCGATTATTACGGGGGGCAACCCTTGAAAAGGGAGATTCGCAAGCAGGCGCGCGCGTTTGCTTTCTGTAAACTTTCATTTCCACTCACGTATATTAAAGGAGAGGAAATTTTTTCCCTCCCGGCAGTGCGCGCTTCTTTCTAGAAGAGACTTAATTTTATGAAATTTTCCTGACGCTCATCGTGCACTTCTAGTGAATAGATCTTTAGGAAAAAATTAATGTCAGCTCCGCTTTAAGGAAAATTTTATTTTTGAAGAACTTTGATATAAAACTCTAGAGTAGTATGTCAAATATAATATTCGTGTAGTATATCCATTTTTACAATGTACCTTTAATAATGGATTTGTTTAATCTATCACGTGATGTGATGCTTTTTCGATCTTCGATGAATTACTAAAGGAATAGTTCTTGTATATCAACAAGAATTATTGCTTTAATGAAGAAAAAATAGTTTTACTTCGTGGTTCGCTCTGATGACGCAACTTGTTAAATATCTTCCAATTAATATGACATAAATTCCAACTTTGAATTCGAGATGACATCCAAGAGTTATAAATGGAGAGGAAAAATTTGTTCGATTGCGACAAACGAATTCTATTCAAAAGTTATTCCTTCTGCTACTAAGTTTAGTTTGGCTCTTGAAAGGTCCAAACGCCGCGTCTCTCGTAGTCGGGATTCTTCCGAGGTATTATTTCGAAGCTTCGAGAATAGCGAAAATCTTTAATTTAAAGTAAAATTCCTAAATATACGTTTATTTTAACTGTAAGAAAAAGTTGAAAATCTTGCCCGTTGAAAATGGAATAAGTATAAAATATAGGTTCTGGCGTAAGTAATCTCGTATAATTTATTGGAGGACATTCGAATCCGAGGAGGGTAATATTTCTTTGGGACTTTATCAAAAAATCTTTCGGATAGAAACATCTGTTGTTAAACGAATCACGTCCTTTTATTTTCATATCTCACACTGTAAGAAAATAATTCAATTTGCTTAGCCGTTATATTCGCTTTGACTTATTAGCTTTTTATTGGTATTAGTACGATATTAATACTTCTGATTTACGTCTCATTTTTTCTACTAATGCTTCAGTACGATATAATCATACTTTTCGTATACGCGATTTACGGTATGATTATTCCAGTTACAGACGCCCTCTTCCAAATATCGAGAATTCAGACGTCGAAAAATCCATAAGGCATAAAATCGCCGCCGATTTACATCTATAGGAACGTGTCGATGCGTTAGTGAGCGCATTTACTGCAGAAAAATTGACACGAGATAGTGGATAATCCGTCATTATCGACTTTTCTTCTTTTCCGCGCGTAATGCAAAAAATAAGTATAATCCAATTCCGTATGTCGATGCACGGAAGCACGGTGCGAAAACCGAGGAAGAGAGAGCGAGAGAGAGAGAGAGAGAGAGAGAGAGAGAGAGAGAGAGAGAGAGAGAGAGAGAGAGAGAGGTGCGAAGTCGGTGCCGAAGGAGATAGGAAGCAGCCGAGCGCTAGAAAGTTGCCAGAGAGACGGGGGAAGGGATGGTGAAACTCGATTCCTCGAGTTCCTTGGGCGGAAACGCGAGAGGAATCTTTGGAAACTCGAGAAAATCTCGCAATGGTATATACGCGGGGGCTCGTTTTGTTTCGAGATTTGCAATCTACGAGGAAACACGCGCCCGCCTGGTTACGTCTCTTTCTTCTTTCCTATTGTTTGATTTTCCCGAGCGTCAGCTGTCACGCCACCTGTTTTCCCATAATTTCTGATTAACATACTCGAATGGTATAGCCGTGGAGACTTTTTCACAGCTCGTGTTTAGGTATATACGCGCTATTCTAAATCACAGTCAAAATATCGCGGAGGATATACTATGGAGAACCAACGTTTTGGCGTACGGGCTGGGAGAGAAAGGAAAAAGCGCGGCACTCTGTGCAATGAGTTTTGACGTTTATTGGAAAAAATGTTTGCCTGTATGTGTACACTGGGGTTGATCCATACAACGCGAAATCCATTTTTCGCATAAAGCATGGCTTTTAGTAAAGAATAGTTTTGATGTCTGCAGTCATATTTGTTATTTATTTCAAATATTTTTTTTTTCTAAATGCTCTTTTCTTGTAAAAGTAATTATATTTGAACATTCCTTCAAAGCGGTGCTAATAGAAGTTATTAATATAATATCCGTCGTATGCGAACTCGAACAATTATTTGTTAATAGTTTATCGATTAAACTTGATAAGCAAACGGGAATTTCACTCTGAAACTACATTATTGAAACATGCAAATGTATTCGATAGTGACTTCTACTGTTAGAAGTAGAAATGACCGTTCCCGCCATTTCTATGTTAAACTCGAGAAAGGTTAAAACTGGCAATTCAACGAAAGCGAGTATTACTATATCACTCGAAATATTCTACTTATTACCCCACGTGCAAATTTTAAATTCAAATAGCGTCAATTTATTTCTGTTTCAACTATTATGTAAATTGAAAACTGCTTAAAATAATCCCGTATAGTCACTATTATTTCCCCAGTACGGTGCCATTAAGGCTGCTGATTTATTTATTAGCCCCACTATACCCGTTTGCGGTTGTTTCATCCAAAATATCCCCGGACCGCATAAAGTCAAGTATACCATGTGAATCCGTCCATTACGGAAATTCTCTGAATTTTGGATTCTTCACTTGATTCTCATTATTCCGATATTTTCAAAATATTCAACGCCATCATCATGAGGGTGAAGCATTCTCGATATTCACGCTATTTGATACTTCAAATCTAATTATAACCCAATCTATAGCCCTTTCATCCTAGGGTGCCCACCCTTCGCGAATATATATGTATATGAAGCGGATCAATAATTATAACGAACCTTGCGCTTCCCTCTCGTAAATAAACCATTCTTATCGACGGAAGATCTTTAAAATTCACCGACGGTATGAAAGTGAATATTTTAAGCGTCTACGCGCGATAAAAAGCCCTCGCGGCGTGTAGCAATTACACGAGCGGAATTCCCGAACAGCTCGGAGGCACGAATTAAGGCTATCGCGGATCCGCGAGGGCGCGTCTCGGCGCGAAAAACTCATCCGAACTGGAAAGTTTCACCGGCGGCAGAAGTAAGAGAAAAAAAAACGAAGAGTGTGAGAACGAGAGAGTTAGAGAGGGAGAGTGAAGTAGCAAAATGTCCCCGGTGGGTATACACACGGTATGACCACGCGTTATCGCGAGAGCTCGAACCGCCTCCTCGCTTAAAGCACGTGCTGACGTTCATTTTGCTCCGCTGTGAATGGATCCCCGCCGCGCACGTAACTTCATAAACTAAGGAAATTATGTAATTAAAGAAGATTAATCCCTGATAGTAAAAGTAATAGTTCGCGGAGAGAGAGAGAGAGAGAGAGAGAGGTAAACTGCAGCGTTGCGTCAGCCCCGTCCCCTGTATAATGAGTTTCTCGAGTTTCAGGCGCTCTTTTTTCTATCCCTTTCTCCCTCTCTCGCTCTTCTCTCATTCTCCATCGCGGTAAAACCCTGTCATATATTTTATTAAATGTAGCACGCACACGCCACGCGGTAAAGTTAGGCATTTTGTCATTCGAAACACGAGACTTGCAGCGCCGGTCGTTATACGCCTATAATTAATGCGAGGAGATACGTTAGAAGGTGTGCACGACGCGCGCGTGAGATCCGTTTTGCGGCGAACATTACAGTGATTATCGCGAGTTTTTAACTTCTCTCGCACACGCGGCGTGTCGGGTTTAATCAGCGCCAGGCGCGCGTATAACAAGCGCTCACACGATAATTAATCGATTATTAATCTAAATTTGTTGTACTACAGATTTTAATTAGTTCCGGGAGTATCCGCAACGAACTCGCGTGGGACTGCGCGTATATAGCGCGCCTATGGCCATTGCGGCATGTGAATAAATGCAAACTTCAATATACCCTAGCACTTTATTAGTAAACTATTAAATGCCATTTAGCGTGTGTAGAGCGAGAAGCACAGTTTTGCTTTAAACTAGGCACGTTGATTACTAATAATTTTAGCGCATTGTTATAATGCAGTATAACAATGTTACGAACTATTTTATGAATAATATACGTACGAGTATAAACTTTAATTAAAAAAATCTTCATTTCAAAGTATCATAGAAATAGAGTTGAAATAAAAGTAAGAGATACAAAGTAATTCCACGATAGTTTATCTCTGGAAGAACAGTTATGCCACAAATTCAACGTCCGAGAAAGGTATGCTGCTCGAAAAACTTGAGTGCACTACCGCAGTAAAGATAAAACCCGCTTCCCAAAAACGTAATTAAACCGGCTTATTGGGTCAGCAAAGTAGTAAAAAAGAAAACGATTACGTTTGTTTTAAGAATCACGGTTAAATTCTTCTAGCTATTTCACATTCCGAAATCGCAATCACGTGGATATTCAACTGTAGCTATTCCTTGATTCATCATGCCTATCTATATTAACGCACGAAACCGTGCGTCAAGGGAAAGAAAAATTTTCAGCATTCATGCGCGAGCTCGCTCATCGTTCTGGTATGTTGTTTCGATTTCCAAACTATTTCGCCCGGATCCATATTTGGCCAAACAAATTGTTCCAAATATGCTGTACTATATACGTATAGGTAAAGGAAATAAACAGTTGTGCACATACCTCGAATTTCATTTTACGAGAATGCACCTGCATCGCGCGTACATCTATATACACACAAGCGCCCCCCGTGCACTTCATTTATGAGACCAGACAAATTACTCTCCGCTTTCAATTTAGCAGGGTATAATTATTGCCTTAATTGAAATAATAATCCGAATGAGAAAAGTATCGCGTTGCGAGTTTACGCGCGCGCCGTCGTGCGAGCTTGCTTAAAACTAGAGGGAATTTCTTTTTCGAGAGACTCAATTAGCGATACAAGACAAAGGCTAGAGTAGCAGGCAAGGAGCGTCTTTAATTACAGACGGTATCTTGAGAGAGAGAGAGAAAGAGAGCGAATTACTGGCGGAGGCTCATTCATTCATTCAGCGGCAATTAAATTACGCTTGTTCATCATTACAGCGCAAGCCGTATAGTCTCGCTAAACGATGCTCGTGCAGACGGGCGGGAGTCGCGTGCATATTAAAGTGAAAAGCGGCATCGCCTGTCCCGGCCGACGGAGCAGCAGCGGCCACGCTTGACAAATGTTTATGACACGGCGGCGTCGTCGAGACAAACCGAGCGTGGCAAGTGAATAAATCTAATGGAGGTGCCGCGTATGCCTGTGTTCACATGCGTGTGTGTGTGTATACGGAATAACTGATAGGGGTAGCGTGTGTAACGGGCCGCGAGGAACGCCTGCGCGCGCGAAAAAAGCGCGAGTATAGAGAGGAATGGGAGGAAGCGGGGAAAAAGCTGCAGCAGCAGCAGAAGAGAGGGAGGTAGAGGGATAGGAAAACAGCAGTTCGTTAAGTGGGCTTGATGCGTGTCGATGTGGTAAGGCATTACTCTTGGCTAACGGGCCGTGTTGCTAACCTATTAGCAATATATTTACCCCCTCTGGTAGCGCGCGAGAGGAGTTCGAACTCTCTCTCTCTCTCTCTCTCTCTCTCTCTCTCTCTCTCTCTCTCTCTCTCTCTCTCTCTCTCTTTCTGCCTTACACTGCTGTACGCCGATATCGCGGTTCCACTAGACAACTCTCGCACGACTAATAGCTGTCGGTCAGCTTTAATAACTACCTTGCGCTCGCGCGCTGTTTCCTTCTTATACTTTTTTTCACCGACGCTGGAGCCGAGAGAGACGTGGTGTAATCGAGCAAAACGAGTACCGCTGGGATTTATGGCTTTGCCGGAGAAATTTAAGATGAGATTTTTCGTGCTTTGATGAGGAATGGTGTTGCGAGTAATTCAATGTTGTCGAAATAAGCGGTATTTATGATGGAAGGCTCGAATTTAGTAAACAGTTGAAAATGTTTGAGCCAATTTCGTAATTTGAAGATAAATATAGTTACTTAAAGGGCTTGTTTTGTATTTTGTACTAAATTGCTCGATAACTGAAATTCCACTATAAGCATCAATTATTGTGTATTGATTTCAATTAATATACATATTATTGACTGGTTGATTGATTTTCATAGTGCAGTGCAAATGATTACTATCAATGAATTCGTAATTATAGATGAGAAATTAATTGATGTTACGAGCCATTATTATATAGCTATTCATTACTATATTAGCATCAGAGAATGTTATCTGAAATAGGCCTCGTCATTGATGTACAGTTAATCAAGTACTATTACATTAAATTCGTTTCATAATTAAATTGTTTACATTTACTAACAACACAATCGATGCAAATATTTGAATTTTACTTCATTATATTCCACGAGAAATAATCTAGCAATCTATTACAAAGCCACAATACAATTGATATGTAATATTCATCATATATCAGTCAGTGTATAATAAAATACAACGCGCGAATTACTCGAATTGAGACTCATCGCTCTCCGCTTACGTGCTAGTCATTCACAAAGCATTCGCAGAGAGATGTATATCTACATTTCGCATTTATCCATACGCTCAAAGCAAGCATCAAATTACGGCTTTCATTTTTCTTCCGGAAGGGAATGGAGATGCATATTTCTTCTCGCGTCGACGGTAACTCCATTTCCGAAGAAAATTTCCGACCTTTCGGGCGATTTTTCGTGCAGACGCGAAAAGAAAGCAAAAGCTTCAGCGTTGGTATATACAGAGTGATCTCGCCTAGAGCACAGGGAAAATTTCGAAAGACGCGGTTATTTGCTTAACGGGATGACAGAGTGCATTGTTGTCCGGAGAAAAGTTCTTCAAATAAGCTAATGTTTGCCGCCAGAAGGAAATCACTTTACGCGATTGAAAAAAAGTGAGAAAAAAGAACGCAAATGACTTTGCTAACTCGCCGTATCCCTGGGAAAATTTCGCTCAAGAGCATTGGCAATTTTTTGCAGCTCCCACCGAGAGCGCAAGAGCGAGATCATTAAACATTTCCAACACGTGGACTCAACTTTTCTCACTTAAATCATAATAACGTAGAAGCGCGTGCGCGCTCGCTTCATCCTCTCGTCATCGAGGAAAAAAACTTCATTAGACACTCTCTATCTCTCGACGTTAAGCTCTCGCTCTATCCTCCTCTCTTGCTCTCAGCGATGAAGCATTTTTCCGTGGTGCACTCGATGAGCGCGCGCTATCCCCTTTGTTCATCAGTTAGCTTATGCGGCGCGCGCGCGCAAACAAACTTTCCGCATTTGCGGAAGTTTTTCGACGCAAGCGTCGGTGCGCGTTGTCCGAAGTTGGGAATATCACTCGACCGCTCTGCTAGCCTTCATCTGCCCCTTCCTCTCGTGGATCATCCTCTAAATTGAAAACTTCACTTTTGAACTGTTTATGCAACTACTACACGACAACACTGAGAAATGGAGCTCTCACACTCGATAAACCGCGGTGCTCGGTCGATCCCCGACGAACCGTTGCTATGAGTGATTATACCCGCTCGTAAGTTTAAAAATTTATCGCACTAATTTGATGACTTGGTAATTGAATTGCAATTGTTTGCAATCTGCGAGGTTGGATTATTTCCGAAGTATGCCATAATTTCTGATCAATCTATGATGAATATATAATGGAATAATAACATTGCAGATAGATAAACGTGTAGTTATGGTATGATTATTAAATTATTCATCGGTGCGCTTTACAATAAAGAAAAACAATCAGTCATATACTGGAAAAAATATTTTATTATTACAGCACATTGATATTATCGTGACAAATACGAAATGTTTATCTAATTTGAAGAGGCAATTTAATTTGAAATTAGCTTCTTCTAAATCAAGTACTAATGTTCTTCGAGTACTTATGTCTCATGCTACACAATGGAGAAAAATCTCGGCGCAGAGAGAACGTGAAGAATGAGAGAAAGGGAAAATTCAATTTCAAACTCGTTGAATATATTCAGTTATGCGGTTTTCTTTCTCCCGCGCGCAACGCTTCGAAATCCTTGACAAATAAAGTGGTGTCAGAAGTGGAGCCCTATACCACTGCCGCCACGGCGCTTCTCGCGAAAGCGAGCGCACAGGCGGACATTGAGTCGAGTATCGCCGACAATTTCAACGGCTCCATATAGGCGGGCACGTCATGTGTATGACGCGTCCCGGTGTTTAATTTCAGATGGCGGTGGCGAGCTCTTAGTGACGAGTACATCAGGACGGATCGCTTTTCCCTCGACAAAAGCACGCGCGCGCTCACATAGGATGGCTAAAGCCCTCGTCGCCTGAAGAGCACTTCAGCCCCTTTTATGCTCCTGTCGCGCGGCCTTTCCTTTCATCCGGCGATCATTAATTATTTATGCGCGAGATGCGCACTGGGACTGCAAAGGGGGTGAATAATAACCAGGAGAGGGATGAACTAATTGCGGTTGCGGAGGGAAAATTGTTGTTGTAAAAGGGTCGTTGAGTGTGTGATGATGAGCTTTGTTCGAGCGATATGGATTTTTTCGAGATAATTGTCAGTTTATGGATCATTATTCCGGGATTTTATTTATTATTATTTTTTTTTCGAAGTGTAAGACATGAAAAATAGAATAGAATTTTATTCCACTTTTCTTTCTTTTCTTCCCTTATTTTGCCTTGATCTAAGAATCCTTTCACCTACATAATCCTTGTCTTCTGTTCTCTCCTCATCTCTGTCTCCTTTCCACTTGTACCATTTACTCTCTATTTTTTCCCTCCGATTTTCCACCTTTATATGAAATTTCATTCCTCTCCCCCTTTCTCTCTCACCAACTCTTTTATCTCTGTTGCTTCCAATAGGATGCTATTTCTTTTCTTTCTTCCTTGAAATGATAACCATCCGTAGACCCATACCTCACCTTTCATCCTCATTTCCTCTCTCATTCTTCATATCTTATTCACGTCTATCTCATCCTTAAAAGCCATCTTCAAAATATTTTCTCTTTTATCCGTCATTACCATACTCCAAACACCATTTACAGCCTGATTTTCTATCCAATCTTTTAGGCTCGTTTAATCTATCCATTTCTTTTTTTAGTTTTTTTATTAACATTTCTTCTTTCTGCAACATTTTTTCCCATTTTACTCTTCTATTCCTCAGTTTTGTCGTTCCTCGTTCTCTTTCTCTCATGTTCTTCTGTGCCACATTGTATTTATGAGATAAAGGATGAATTTTTCTCTAGCCCGTACTGATGAAAAGAGAGATTTAATTAATTTAATTTCGCGACCTACTTTCCAGTGACTACCACCCAATCACCGTGATCCACTCTTTTTCTGACTCATTTAATATCTCAGCTGTGCATTACAAACATATTTAAAGACTTTAATTTCTATAGGCTTCATTGATTAAGTAAAAAAATAGAACTGCCAGATTTCATCATTGACAATATACCCAAATACATAATACTGCAGATTTCTGCTTCAATATCGAATAATTTCTTTGTCGTCGTTTATCTTCACCTGCATGCTGTCTGTCCGATTGAATTTTTCCGTATAGTTTATCGGAAACTGCTACCCTCATGCACAAATATCGTAATCACTTGCAATTTTAACATTAATGTCACGAAGAGTATTGGACTCAACTCTCATATAGATTCCAAATAATCAATCATCACTGCATCTGTTGCAATCTGATAGCAAACTCGCTCAATTCATTCATAATAAGTAAAGAGTCAGCACTTAATTATTATAAAACATCTGTTTTGCTTCCTTCTAGGAAGCTTTGTGATAATAATATTTTCAGTTGTTGTAAAAAGATATTATAATTGTGTTTTGAGTTGTTAAGAATCAAAATACATGGTTTTTGAAAAATGTCTGTATGTATGTTACCCCGACTTACCTTATTATAAAAAAATATATAAATTTTTAAATACCCACTTTAGGTTTCCCAAAAGATTAGTGCAGTTTATTCAGATTCTTTAAAAGCTTTTAGAGTTCGGTGGCGTAAACCTCATCATAATAATTTTATCAGGATTTCTTCTGGCGCGAAAACACAAATTCAAAATTAAAAATAGTTTTAAAATTTAAAATCTAGGTTTCTAGCTGCAAATACGAAACATCCTTTGATTTCGAAATCAGAGCAAATAAGCATATACACGCCGAACAGTTTTACAATTCGACTTCAATACCGAGATTACCCAAGAACAATAATTACTTACTCGTGTTCTACTTTCTCCGGGTAAACGAGCTCAAGCCGCAAACATTCTCTATGGATAAACACACGTGTAGACTCCCGTAGAGACGGAAGATTCCATACACAGAGGAGGAGGAGGAGGGTGGCGGAGGCGGGTTCAGGAGGTGTACGCAAATGTATAAGTTTATTGACGCACGCGCGGAGAACGCGGCGAAACTTTATTAATTTCGCAGTATTTTAGCGCTCCCGAGGCGCCAGCGCGCGCGCGCGCACTCGCTCGCCCGAGCCATAAATCCCGCGCCTTGCCACCGCGAGGGATTCAAGGCCGAAATTTGCCCGTACCGCGGCTTTTCCCGCGTACCTATATATACACGCACACATGTAGACGAATACATATATACATAGCGAGTAAAGGGGGATGGGGGAGTAGGGCGGGAGTCACGTTAATGCCATGGCATTTACGGTCCTTATCGCATTTATTCACGGGGTATCGCGCACAGCATCTCGTGACACTGCAGTAGCAGCAGCAGGAGCCCCCGGGAAAATAATGGACGCACGTATTGTTCGCGCAGCGCTCGCTCGCTCGCGGCAGAGAATGCATCGCATCCTCTTAAAACAGGAATCCCGTACCCCCCGCTCGCTCGCTGTATACTTCCTTCTCCCTCCTCCCTCAGAACCCGGAGCTGTCGGTCGCGCGCGAGAGCTTTACTATATACTAGCACGGCGCGTATTATTTTCCGCGAAACTCTGTCTCTCTCTCTAGCTTCATCCTTTCGCGGCAATGAGAGACGAATATCTGTTTAGGAGTTGAAATTGAGCTTTAAAGCCAGGGAGCGCGTGAGAAAGCGAGGGCTTTATATGCAGGGAAACGCGCATCTCATTAGACGGGCGCTTGCGTGTCTCGCTTCGGGTATCGAGTTCGCACGCGCGCGGTAGCGGCACAGCGACGCGGTGAAAATCGCACGCGATTTGTTGAATTCAATGCGGCAAAGTTGCTGGCTGCTGTGTGGATATATATATATATATGTTTGCGACGCGAACAAGCGTGGATGATGCTGCTTCTGCTGCTTTGCGGAAGTTTGACAAAGTGCGTTGAAGAGCCAAAGTGCGCGCGATGGTTCTAAAGTTTTTCGAAAATATGAAGCTCTTCCGGGAGGAGAAACTCGCGCAAGTCTATTTGTCAAAAAGTACGGGGGCGGGGGATTCCGTAAAGTTTTATTGTGTGGAAGAAGTATATAAGGCTTAAATAGATACAGAGCTTTGTGGGCCGTGGGGTTACGATAGTATTTCACTATTAAATATAAGTAGATGATCGTGGAAAAGGTATATTATTTCCTGCGCGACCTTTGTTGCATTAAACATTTTATACCTATTCTCGGCGAACACTAAAGAAAATAAAGTCTGTGCAGTACAGCCGGCGAACGTTTATATAGTCTTGGTAGCCAAGAAATTCGAGGAATTTAATAAGAATTCCATTTTATTTGTCGCGGGGTGTTCATGCACTTTCCCCAAAAAAATACATCCACAGTTTTTCAGAGCCAAATTTCTATGCATAAATTAAATTTTATGTACGGGGAATTCTCACACGCATTGTGAATTCTCGACATTTTTAGAATTTAGTGGCCCAATGCAACATGGTGAAGCGCCATATTTTTTGGGATCTTTTAGACGTTCGTTCAGTCTAATAGATATAAAAGGCAGTAGAAACTCATCACAGCCGTCAACTCATATTTATGACCCCATTGCTTCTCGAAAGGTATAGGCCCATTCTTCGAGATCAAGGGCCTTCTTTACCCCCTTGCTTTCTACCGTAACAACTATTACGTAATAGAGCCCCCTTGACCTTAAATTCCTATTTTTTCTGCACTTCACTACCTGCTTTCTACTCTTTTTTTTTCTTACCTCCTATATAATCATATATTTTTCCATGACGCCTTTTTAAATAATTGTTATAATATATTATTCTTTAAACTCGATGGTAGAAAATCATCCACTTCACAAGCAGCACGCAACTTGGAAAATAAAGAAAAAATCCGCTATAATCAGCAGTGACCTGCGAAAAGCTCGCGGTCGCGAAATCGTAAAAAGGTGTATATAGCTGAAGGCGTCGTCGAATTTCCAAACAGCTGCATTTTTTACGCGTTTGACTGCAACTACATATATATACTTGCCAGTGTTGTTCGCCCGCTTGCGCTCCAGGGGAATATTGAAATTCTCCAACGCGACACGAAGGCGCGAAAAGTGGTCGATGTCTCGGGCGTTGCACGCCGTGGAGCAGGCTAAAAACTGAAACAGAAGTAAAAGAGCAAAATGACAGGAGTGGTGTGGGGGACGGCGAAACTGCGCGCTCGTACATATATATATGCGAGTCCTCGCGGCTTCGGTCGTCAACGCCGCGCGCTTGCTGTATACGGTCTGCGCGCATATATACCGCATACGCGCGTATATGTGTGTGTATATATATGAGCTAGAGAAAGCGCCGTGCCCCGGTCTCATTTCGCGTAAACAGAAGGAAAACCCGGCGGGTCACGTAGTCGATGGCCGCCGCTGTCGCAGCCGCCGCCACAGCCGCCCGGCAATATGGTTGTGTACGACTCTAGAATAGGTGTCACGGCGTTCCCTCTCTTTCTCTCTCTCTGCCATTTCTTTCCCGCGCTCTCTTTCCTACTTTTCGCGGCGCGCCACTCCCTCGAAGGCTTCCTACCCCAGTACGTGTGGCTACTACATATTTATACCGCGACCACCTTTGCCATTGCTTCTCTTTTCGCGAGCGCCCGTTCGCGCTCTTTCTCTCTCGCTCACCCCTTTTTCATCTCGCTTTCCTCTACCTTTCTCTCTCCCTCCCAGTTTCTCTCTATATCGTTTCTACGTTTTACTCTTTTTCCTCTCCTCTTTGATTTTCTCCCTCTCCTTCGGTGCTTTACCAAGGCCTTCTCCGCTTTCCACTATGACTCTAACTCTTACCGAGCTTCTTTCGACTTTTTTTTTGCCCAACTTCTCTTGACTATTTATTTCGCTCTCTTTCTCTATTTATCTTTTTCACTCTCCGACTGTTCAACTTCTCTGCGCGTGCTATTTCTCACCTCCTCTTTGTTTGCCGTTCCGGTTCCTCGCTTGTAATTTAAGGAAGATCTAGGCATTACTCCAGTTTTGACGTGGAACCGCAAATGGGTTTTAGCAACGAATACACCTGAATTCCAATTTTTTGTATTCTAGTAAATTCGGTTTTTAATAAAATGCAACTAACAAAGGATACATTTATGTGTACAAAGATTGTTGCAACATGTTTATAAATTGTAACATCTATTATTCAGAAATACTTTAGGAATTTTTTATTTCCAAAATGAAAAATTCAAATTTTCCATAAAGTTTATGAATCTTAAATACATATATTTTACATGCTTTAAAATTTTTGTTTTTTTTTTTTTGTACCTAGCATTAAACTGAAACCACTTTAGCATGAATTATTCAGCGGTTCTAAAAATAATTTGCAAAATTAAAAATGTTTTAATACTTTATTTGAAAATCCCGTTTCATATTCTCCATTTCGTTTCCTGTTTACTTTGCTCTTGCATCAACTTCTTTGTCGCGTGCCGCGATACGGCTCTATTATATTTTAAATTAGCTCTCACAACATACCAGCAACTTCCTTCATCTAAAAACCGCAGCCATTACGCAATGCCATGCCCGCGAACAATTTTTAATTTCTTCATTCTCTGCTCTCTCCCACCCCTGACAATTTTATTCACCGACTGCGCGGAGGTACAAAACGCGCGCGCGCGCGTAACTTCGAGGGCTTGCGCTTTATGTGTCTCAGCCGCGGAATTCGCACAAAAGTTTTCCGGCTCGGTCGCGCCACACGCCGGAAGCCCGGTTGTTCTGCACGAAGCCGCACGTGTCGCTATGTGCTCCGTCGAGCGAGCCCGCGCTCTCGCTCGCGAGCAGCTCACGATGGGTCGGCGCATGGTACCTCGAACCGGAAGGGGAACGTGAAATGGAGCAAGAGGGAAAAAGGCGTCGAAAGACGACAAAGAGACCGGGCCAAGTGCGAAGGACAAAGGAGAGATCGAGACAGAGAAGGAGAGGGAGATGTATAGAAGTAGAGAGACAGAGAGAAGGAGAACGGAGGTAAGATAGGCAGTTGAAGGAAAAGAGAGGTGGGTGTATTGCTGTTGCTGGGGCAGGAAAAAATGCTACGAATTCGATGGTGATAGGCTATATCATTTTAATATTGTTGAATTAATACAGATTTAATAAATATATACATTCGGTTAAAGAAGAGAGGGCAAAATAAATGGTAAAAGAAAGTTATAAAAAGCTCTCTTGAATTAAAGAAAATATTATTTTATTTTAAACCTTGCAACGGAAGTGGAGATTGTGTTTTTAAATAGTTTTTCTGTTAAAATGTAAACTTGAGGATGAAACAAGTTTCTCTTTAAATTGAATTAATTTATTTTTATACAAATGTTTAAGTCGCAACCGACTACATTTAAAGCGAGGCAAATCCTCCTCGGCGAGTGGACGCCTTTGAAATAATTTATTTTCCGAGGAAAAGATAATATTTTGCCTTCCACTTTTCGAAGCGCGTTAAATAAATTACGTCTTTTTAAAAGAATGTTTTGAGAGCCGCTCAACGTTTCACGGATTATTTGCTCAAAGATACAGCCAGTCCCGTAAACGGGTAATTTTCGCGAAAATTCGGTAGTGTAAATCCTCTAATTCTGTCTGAAACAGAGTTATTCCGTTGCACCGAATTCCCGTAATCTGCTTATGCAGTGTAAAAGTTCCATCTATTTATACTACTTGATTTAGTTTGTAGGCATATCATCGCGTACAAATGCCGAATTATATGGTTAAATACATTAGAAGTACTAACTATGCTAGAATTGCTCGTTTCTACTCCAATAACGTATTTTCCGACTAAAATAAACAAAGCTCTTTTGCATAAACCTATTTTAATACTTATTATTTTGAAAGCGCATTAAAATTTATCTAACAATGAAAAAGTCATCGCCACACCAAAAGCCAAACACGATATCGAACGCGTACACAAGCAAACCTTTTTTCATCCACTTCACAGAGATGATAAACAAAGATTTTTCCATTTAAACCTAGAGACAGAAGAGGCAAGCGCAAAACGAGGAAAACCGCACGCGAGCTCGCGATTTAATGGCACCTCTATATGCATCCAGCCGAATCGCACACGCGCGCCGCGCGCTGCGTATGAAAAACAAAATGTGCACCTCTAGTCGCCCTCTCTCCCCCTCCCTTCCTCTCCTACCCTTTCTTTTCGTGCCACGTGCACGAGTTTTTAACGGCAGAAAGAGCGAGAGAGAGAGGGAGATCGCGAGAGGCACTGAGAATATAAAAAGGAGAGCGCGGCCCGTGAATTTCGCTGCACGAGCCAGCAAAATAAAGCACGCGGAGAGGCCGAGCTGTACGCGCGCGCGCTCTCCTTTTGTGTGATTTTCTACTCCAAAAAAAGCGAAACCCTCCGTGTGCGCACGCCTTTTCCCGTTTATCATTCTCCTTGCCGTGCGTTTAAACGCACGCATTGTATAATATACAGAGACGACAAACTGCATCTGCACATATTATATATGTATAAAATACGTGTGAATGTAGGTGACATAAGAAAATCACGTGCAGAGGTATACAAGATTGCTCGAAGCGAGAGGGAGGAAAATAGAGGAGTAATTATGGAAAACGTGTGGGTGCGTATTCTGCTTAGCACGAGGGTGTGCGTGTCGCAATCTCTGTCTGTTTCTCTCTCGCTCTGGTGTGTATGCATGTGTAGAGCATCAGTGCACTATATACCTAGTTTCCCCAGTCTCTGGCGCATCGCTACAATAGCCTCGGGCAATTTTCCTCGGAACCGTATGTGCATGCCCATGCAGCGTGACGGATACGCATCGGATGTACGTACTTAGTGCGTGATAGCGATGCACGAGAGAGCGAGAGCGGGAGATAGAGAGTGACAGAGGGATGGGGTAGAGAGCGAGAGAGAGAGACAGAGGAAGGAATGCCGGGCAGGTTGAGCGAAGAAAGGGTTTTGTGTACAAGGCACATACTCAACGTTCCTGTCTAGAGTTCTTGCTCGCTCGCTCGCTTTTGCCCCGGTTTTTACACTTGGGTATATATGTTTAGTAATAGCGTGCACGGGAAATGGGAACAAGAAGAATCATTGACGCTACAAGCCGACCATTCTCCTTTCTTTCCGCCCGCGCCCGTGTTCTCGTGCAAACAGGCAAGCAGCAAGTTGTTGTCAGAGAAAACAATGTGCGCGCAGATTGATTCGTTTGTTCATTTCGATTGAATGGGGGTAAAGGTGTCTCGGTGCAGTGTAACAGGACTTTCATTTCTTGGAAGCTTGCATGCGTAATGCGGCATACAAATTGTTCACGAAATGAGAACATGAATTTTAATAAGGTACGGGAAATTTTTTTTATACTTTTAGGTGAGTTGTAAAAAGGTAGTATTAAAGTTGATTAAACGTACAAGTATGATATGTACATTTGTTATATCCGGGTCTGACTGTACACGACTTGTTCTACTTAATCTATGCTTGTGTACTTTTCATGCTATTTGTGACGTTGATGGTACATTTCCGCATTAAATAGGACGAAAGTGCATTCTTGCTGTTTATTATATACTTAATTTACTCACTTATTAGGCAAATAGTGATGTTGTAAATATTTAAAATCTTAAACCTAAAGCTAGAAAACTTTATCTGGAACAGATCAATAAACGTTATAGGGGATAGTTGATAATAATTAATGATATAGCTGAGGTAATATCTTGATGTAGTAACATCTCAAGTATAGTAATAACATTACGGCCTGCGCATGACTACACGTATATCTATAATAATACGACCTGGTATAATTTCGAAATTATCTTCAAGTAGCATTAATGAAAACTTTAGATTGCAATATAGCATAAGCGCGTAGCGCTACGGGAAACCTGAAAAATTCCTCAACGACATTTCATGTTATCTCCAGCGCAGCCCAAGTTAATCACGTAAATCAAAGGCTATATCGCCAATCATAAGCCTTATACTGCTGCAGCGTTACGGCGCGCGCACTTCCAATCGCCAGTGCCATTCCGGATCCCATTACTGTGCAATACCAAATAATAAGGAACGCATAACCGTCGAGAGCGAGGCATTCGAAGCTGCCTCGCCGCTTCCACCAACGCGCGCGAGTTTGCAAGAGAGAGACAGAGGCGGGGAGAGAGAGAGAGATAGTCGGCTCTCTTTCCCGCCCACCGCGTGGCTGATCGCGGCGCTGAGAGGAAGTCTAGGCTCCAGAAACGCGAGAAATTCCCTCTCACTTCTCCAGATTTTTACAGTATTCTCCCATCCCCCCTTCTCCTGCAGTCGGCTCTTTCTCTCAGCTAAAGCACTTCTCCTTTTTATCTTTTGTTCCAGTTCCGCCGTTAAAGCCGATAATCTACGACACCAAGAAGCGGGACATGAGCAAGCTCTCGGAGGCTTATCCGGAAGGCGCCGATCTCGATCTCATCTGCGAGGTTCACGGAGGTGAGCGTCTGTCTTTTCATGTATTATACACATCTCTGTGTGTGCGTCTGTGTGTGTGTGTCTCTATAGCTGTGACTATGCGAAAAAATACCCCGGAAAAGGAACAATACCAGATATTCGGCGATGCGCAAAGGCTGGAGGAGAGAAATTATATATGTGTTTGCCTTCGCGCTCTCTTGTGCGCATTAACGACTTGGAGATAGTCGCGCGCTTCGTACGATGAGCCGAATTGCCGCTGCCAACTGAGCGGTATTTAGCCAGCGGCTGTAACGCCTCTTACAAAGCCAAGAATGGTTGGGCCGAGAACAGGGTGAGGAAGAGAAAAGAAAAGTTCGAGAAAGAGAGAAAACGAGGCCAGGCTAAGACGGTGTGCGCGCGACTCTGGGCGGCACAGGTCCGCAGTCCGGAAGTACAGGGAAGATCCTTACGTCGCAATTTTACGAGAGATCCCCCTACCCCGTGCGGGGCGGCGGGCCGGTAGTTGCACGCTGTGCTTTTCTCTCCTCCTTTCTTTTCTCTTCCCCCATACCCATCCACCAGTCTACACTCGAAACTCGTGATGTGCGAAGCCTAGATACCACCCATCCCTCTCCTTCTCTTTCTCTTTCTCCCTGATGCCTCTCACCCAGTAGTTTTCTGCCTCTTCTTCTTCTGCTTCTCCTCCTTCATCCTCTTCCTCTTCCTTCTTTTTTCGCACGATGAAAAAGTTCGCCTCTCGAGTCGCGTCCGCCCGCTCGCGCGAGTCAAACTGGCGTAAGTCCAGGGACTCCTCACGCGCGCGCTGCACGCCGCACGCGTTGTACACGGTGAGGCGCGCGCGCGTGCGCGCGAAAAAGTTAGGTAGCGCGAGAGGTTTTAAATGGAATTGGCCGCCAGCCAGTGAATCCCCGCGGTTAAAGGAAATAGGATTTCTCATTCAAAACGAAGAGAGGAGATACCCCACGCTTCGCGTACAAGAGAGGTGACTATCGCGCGTGCGAGGGACAGAGACAGAGAGAGAGAGAGAGAGAGAGCAACTTCTGTCTCCGTCGGTCTGCGCCCAGTCTGCGCGTTAAGATTAACCAACGCGATGCGCTCGACGCCGAAGGATGTGAATATATATACGAGTGCGCGTTGACCACTCTCTTATCAAAGCGATGCTAATTTCCACGACATGGAGTTGCTCTGCTCGTTGTTTATATATCATTCCGTTCGAAAAATCTTTTCCATCCCACCACCCTCTCTCTATCTCTATCTCGGGCTATCTGCGCGGTCCGCCTATACTTACTTTTCCAGTACGCGTTTCGCGAGTGCTGCTGCTACTGCTCGCGGAGTCTCTAAATTTTTTAAGAGGAGGGAAAGAGCAGAAATTCGCCGAAGCGAATGGGATGAGGTAGTGGCAAGGTGGGGAAGGGGGCGGGGGAAGGTAGAGCAGCAGTGCGCGCGAACTACAGTGGATCTTTTAAACTCTTAAAGAGGACGATAAAAAGAAGGAAACAAATTGGAGCAGCTTACGCTTTCAAGAGCAAGAATAAATTATTTGCTAGGCATTAAATTTGATGTTTGCCAGTTAAAAAAAAAATGATTTTTTGGTCTATAAGTTCAAACATTATGAATACTTTATATTTACGGTTTGTTTTTATAAAGATTTAATAATATATTTATATGACATAGAAAAGGATAAATTATTGAGAAAAATAATAAACTACATCTATTGGCATATTTTATTAAGAATTTATTATTATTACTAGCTCAGGGTGGGATTAAGCCCCAGGTACTTAGCGTTAACACCCTCTGAACCTGCAACCCTTGCTCCGATAGACTTGCCCTTCTCCAGATGGAGAGAATTGACCCGGAGAGTGGGTTGCCCTAATTTCGCGGACGGATGGGAAATGGCTTCCCAATAGCTGGTGTCTTAAGAAGCTTGGACAGGTTGTCAGAAAGTGAATAGGCGACCACATGCCTTCAACCCTAATTTGGTCGAGTGGGATCTGAGACGCTCATGCCCTGTAATGATGTAAATCAGAAACAGTGCTTACCTTCTGCTGCCTCCGCATATGCACCGGATCTAGTATTGGTTGATGTCCTGGACCCAGTATAGTTTTGGCCTGCCTCACACCACTGCCACCTTGCCAAAACTTGGTGCGCAGTATTTCCATCCATTTCATAAATAGTTACTGTAATCCCGGAATCCCCTGCTACCCAGAGAAGTCGAATCGCATTTTTCTTAACGAGTTTGTTTCGTGCCTCCTTGCAGTCCCGGACCAGTTAAGAGGCTACCCTGTGGGCGGTCGATGCTTTTAGAGCTGCTTGGCTGTCAGAACAGATCGTCGGCTGGAAGGAAACAGGTGATAACTCGTTATTTCGCTAAGAAAAGGTCCAACTCGGCGGAGCGCTAAGAAAAGTGCTAACTCAGCGGAGCGCTAACAAAAGTGCCAACTCGAGTTGGTACTTTTCTTAGCGAAATAAAGACTTAGCACCTTTATCCTTCCAGTCGACGAGATGCTGATGCGTCTGTTCTGAGTGTTTAATTCTTCAATCATATTTAACTTTTGTACATATCTAATTCCTGTAAATATTTGACTCCTTGTATATAGTTGCTTAACTTACGTATGACAGACTATTCCTAGTCTATAATGTATGGACAGTTAAGATAATTTTCATGTCTACTACTGATTTGACTAACCGAATATGACAATTTAGTAGTACTTTCAATCTCAATGCTAATGCTGAAATCTGTACACTTTCTGTATCTTTTTAGACAGAGGCCTTGAATAAAGTTAGTAATAAAATAATAATCCTTTGGACACACCGAAGGATGGCGTAAACCTCATTATAAAACTGTGACGTGCCACCCTGGGGGAAGAAAGGTGCCTCTTCCGTCCTTGTAGCAATAGTATTCCGAGCGGGTACCTCTATCGGTCTTTGAGCCATCTGTGAACCAGACGACTCCGCTGTCTAGTAGATTGTTCCTCTCTGTCTCCCAGTCATGCCTTGATGGTATGAGAGTCCTGTACCTCCTTCTAAAGGTGTAATGCGGGATCGTCGCATCCCATCGCATATAGACAAGACTGATAAGGAACTCAGTTCCCCAGGAAACCGGGTATGCCTTGTCCTTGTCTCCACTTACCCTGAGTCCTAGATCTATGACCTCGTAACACTTTCAGTATTCCCCTGACCCCGGTCAACTCCGTTCTCTGACACCAGACCGTAACAGCAGTATATGCAAGCCTGGACACCAGTATGGCTTTATAGAGCCACAAAATAATCTTAGGACTTAAGCCCCACGTGCTGCTAAACGCTATTCGGCACGCCCAAGAAGCCGACAGGAATCTGTCCCGTTCGGTGAGCACGTGCTTGTCCCAAGTTAGCTTCTTGTTCGGGACAACTCCGAGGTATTTAGTTGAATCATTTACCTCCAGAGCTTTGCCCGACGATGGCGATATGGACGCTCTGTTCGGTTGATGTTTGTAATCACGTGTGGAAACGATGAAATTAATCTTCTTTGTATTCACAGAGAGTCCTGTGGCTTCACATCAGCGTTCCAGCCTCTTAAGTACAAGTTGCATGGCGTCTATGGCCGCTTCTATGCACCTTCCTTTTATGAGAATAAGGAGAAATCTCCTGATGTGCAAAAGTCGATCTGTTCCTGTATCTCCTTCGACCAAGGTTCATCCTTATAGAGTCGTACGAAAAATAACCTGGAGCTACCACCACCTCTCTCTCTTTCAGACTCCTCCGCATTAGCGAATCTCGTCTTAATGACCTCTAAGTCCCCGCTGCACATAGCTGGCATCAGAAAGATCTCCAATTTCTTAACCAGAATACACGCCTCTGGAGCATTTTTTCAGAGTCTCTAATGATTTCCCCACTCTACTTAGGCCCCAGATAGCTCCTGCGACCACCCATGGTTCTTCTATTAGATCTCTTTTTCCCTCAGTTATACGGCTAGCCAACACCGCCGATGCGCCTCTGTTTCGGTGTACTGAAAGACTTCCTGTGTAGATCCTAACCTTCACACCAAGTAGCAGCAGGCGCCGCCACTCGGCGTGGTCAGTAATCCGAGGCGAGTAACACTTACGCGCCTTCAGCACGCTCCGTACTCGTTTCCGACGTAGCCACTACTCCGATCGGAGTAACTGTAACTCCGATGAGAAGAGTAGCGCCTGACCCCACGGTTCAGAGCGCCACATATACTTGAAGGGTACCACCTACTCCGATAGTCTCTCAGTGTGCTGCATTTGGGTAAACGGTATCCTGTTCTTAGCCATTATGGGTAGGACGGCCTACCCCTCTCCGGCCCTTGCCCCTTGCTGGGGGCCCTTGCTCCCTAGATCCTTCGTCCATCACCTTAATTAAGATCTTGCCAAGATCGTGCCACTACAGCTGGAAATTGCGTTCTCTCTGCGCTCTGAAAGATGGCCCGGGTATGGTCACTAGCAGGACGGTACCGCAATCCGGCTTCTCCCTCAATTCCATGCCCCATACCTGTCAGCATTAATGTCCTAATTAATAAAGTATGAAAATATTTTATGGAAATCGATGTTCATTTATCATAATCAACCAAAATTCAGTCTAATCTTATTTATTTTGTCAAGGGTATATAATTCTTCATCTTTACTCCCAATTCAATTCATAAGCTTATCCCAGTTAATATTTTAATTTTTTAATTTTATAAAATTCGCTAGTATGTAGAAAAAGAAATGCTAAAAGAATGTATACTCTGCGTTCGAATTTTTTCTCAAATTTGTGATGATTAATTAAAATAAAGCCCAAAGCAAAGCAATTTCATTTACTTCCTCTCTTTGCATAATATAACGCGCACAAAAAACGCTACACTTTTTGCTCTTTGTTAAAATGCCAACTGCCTCGATTAGTCATCGGATGAAGTCGAGCAGCAATAAAAAATGCCCTCGACAAAAATTCCGACACCGAGCCACCGCATCCCTCCCTCTTCCTCGCACTCTCGTTCTCTCTAACCTGCCTTTTTCATTCGTGCCTCGCACGATACGCGCGCGCAAGCGGGAGTAGAGCAGAGAGTCCGCAGCTGTTACAACCGTGCGCTTGAGCTCATAAAAAATCAATTTAGCAAAAGTAATGGCCTCTCCCTCGCGAGCGTGCTCGAGGGAGAGTGAGAGAGACAGAAAGAGAGAGAGAGAGAGAGACGTTGCGTGCGTGTCGAGTGTCTCCTCCCCCCTCTGGGCTCGCGCGTTCGCGTAATCCCGGGGAAAACGAGCAGCGAGCAGCTCCGCCCGTATACATATACATACATATATGCACGTACACGCGAGTGAATTAATTTAGACGGCTTTGCATTCCTGCAGACGACAGTTGACATCCAAAGAGACAGAGACGCTCCTCTCTCTCTCTCTCTCTCTCTCTCTTCCTCTACCAGTTGCTGCATTGTACTACTGGCGTTCGGCCTGCCCGACTCTTCTGATATGATGCGCATTAGAGAGACGGGGAGAGAGCGAGAGAGAGACGGAGAGAGTGTGAGAGAGACGGAGAGAGGAGAAGCTCGAGGATCTCTAGGGTGCACTGAAGGACTGCTATATACCGCTATATACTCGCGTGCGATCGGGGGCCGCAGAGGTGGAGATTACGCGCACTGAGAATGCCTCGCGCAGACTGTACGGAACGCGGGCTGAGCGAGTATGAGAGAGGCAGAGAGCAAACGAGAGAGAAAGAGGGAAAGCGGAAAAGAATCGCGATTAATCGCAGGATAGGTACACGAGCGATCCTTCTTAATCCGTGCCGGATAGAGGGACGTTATCAAGCGGAAGAGCAGGCGTAATTATGCTACACCGTGGATGTGGTCGCGTTGCGCGTAGCCTCTTTTGAAGTGACGCATGCACGCAGACGCGGGGGAAAGGGAGCCGGTGATTTTAGCGCGCGTCAGTCACGCATAGCGCGCGGCCATCCTATATGTACTGCTCGGCAACGGCTGGGTAACAGTGGCCGTTAATTAGGTATTCCCGTGTAGAGGCGGAAGCAGTATAGGCTGCAGCTAGAGCAACGGCTGGATAGCAGCGAGGCCTTTTTTACGCTTCGAGTGAGTGGTTTAATCTGCGCGCCGCGGCGCGGTGCTGTTACGCACCGGAGTTGATGTGGCCTTTTTCCGCTCGCACGCAAATCAAAGGAGCGCTTAGTAAGCTGAAATGAGATATGGAAGACACATAGCGAAGAGTGCATGGTAATTGAACGAAATTGGCGTTTGGATGACTCGTAGCTATATTTTGCTGGAACTTTTTATCGATCTGTTGTACGGCGTGTGATTCGTATTATTATTATTTTGTTTTTTTATTTGGGAATTGGACGAGACCGCGGTATGCGGTATTATTTTGCCGTGCTTAAAGCGCGCCAGGCAATCCATTTTCACTTGAATACCAGCGCTAAAGTACGAGCTGCGAATGCAAAGTAGCCGAGAATTTACAATGCTGATGTCCGACATCATACTTTCTAAAAATAGAGTTAATGTGTTTTATAACGATGTAACAGCGTTTCTTTATTACGATAGTTAAGAGTCTCGTAACTATGTATAAACTTTGTAATCTTTAATTAAGCGAGCCCACATAGCGACAAATAATTCAATCGACTTTTGCTAGTGACGAAACTTTGTCAAACACCACTCGCAAATTGCCCGCAAACGTTCTTCCATTTTTTCCTTCGCGCTAATTTCCTCTATTCTTCTTATTACCCTCATTCATCTGCGCTGTTCATCGCCTTTCGCTTCACGTACCGCATATATACCTCCCGTTAATTCAATTTCCCCTCTGTCTACTTTGCAGGCAAGCCAAAGCCACGAGTCTCGTGGTCCCTGGAATCGCAGCAGATCAACTCGACGTCCGAGCTGAAGCAGACGCAGCGGCCTGGAGCTGGTATCGAGCCGTCTTTGTCGCACTCAGCTAGCCAGCCGGATGGTGCAGCTGACAAGGAGCCTTACACGGTGATCGTCAGCAGGACGACGATAAGGAACCTGAAGCGCAGCCATCATCATGCCAAAGTCTCGTGCAGGGCGAGCAACACGCCTCTTGCCGTACCGCAGACGACGACGATCGTCATCGAGCTCAACAGTAAGGGATATGCGCACAACTGTGCTCGCGCGGTGTTTTCTCTCTTTTTTCTTTCTCTCGCTCTTCTCTTCTTTTATGGCTTTCGCGCTCGGTCGCTCTGGATATTCGTTATTTTTCGATTAACAATACGTGCGACGCGTTTGGTTTTACGAGCGCTCGTATATATACGCATGAGGGTGAGGAAGGGAGAGAGAGAGAGAGAGAGAGAGAGAGAGGGTTTTCTGAGAGTGATATAGAAAGTCGGAAGTTGAGGTCGCGCAATGTCGTTGAACGCGAGTTTCTAAAAGAAGTGTGGAAAATATGGTCGAAGTTCGGTGATATAAAAATATTTTTTTATAGAGTCTACATGTAGGAATGGAAAAAAAGGAAATAAATTAAATAGTCGTGTGTATGAGACTTGATTAAAAATTTAATTTGAAATGAATATTGAAAAATATTATATGGAACGTCATTGATGGGAGTTTTTTAGAACGAGGATCGAGAAATTTTAATTAGCAGTAGTTCAATACGATGTCATTTTTTTAATACCGAGGGATTAATTAATCACGGCGAAAAAGCGTACGCCCCATAGGAAAAATCTTGCTCGTAGGGAAAAGTCACAAACTTCATTGACAAAACCAATTTACCGCGGATACTCGCTAGTTCGCGGGACAAAGTGGATAGCGAATCGGAAAAAAAGAACTACGCGCAGAGATATAGAAGACCACGAACGCTGAAAACAGAGGAAGCGGACACGCGAAACGAGTGCTCCGCCGGCAATATTTAGATTCCGCGAGGAATGGAATTGAAACATTTTTCACCGATTACAGCGGAAGAGCGGGCGCGCAAAAGAAGAGGCACCGCAGAGTGTGCGAGAGAAACAGAGAGAAAGAGACAGAGAGGGAGGGGGGAGAGATATCGTATCGAGGGGGTACATAGTGTCGCATACCGCGAACACGTCGAAAGCCAATCAGCCGAGCGGCGCGCGCACTCTCGCACGTCGTTAATAATAGCAGACGCGAGCACGCCGGGCTGAGCGAAATTGGCTAGATTTCGCGCTATCGATCGCAGACAGCCGGCGCGAGGGGAGAAAGCGAGAGCAATCCGACAGGAAAACGGCCGCAATAATATTAAATTAAGTTTTATGATACGGCTCGCCTCGCGCGCGTGCACCGCTGGGCCGTTTACGTCGTCCGCGACATTTATTGTTCTGATTTGTGATGCGAACGGCGCGCGTACCAAGCTATCCTTCGTGTTCGTTCTCTTTCGCGCGCGAGCGCAGGAATATCTTTCATATTCGCGGGAGGGAGGAGGATGAGCGAGAAAATCTGCCTTGAAGAAGATGTAAGGGGTGCAGACGCGGGCTATCGACCGGCTCTGTTCGCCGTTCGCGTGAATACTGTTCTTTAGACAAAGGGTTGCTGGAATTTTAAAGGATGCTTTATTCCCGAAGTCGCGCTGATTGTTATTTATGATTGTAGTGGCGGCCCGTGGATTGAGATTGGTGGACCGTACTCGTACGGACTGTTTACTTTAGCTTTCCGAAATCAAGATTAGCAGTCTTATAAAGTTATAAATGGCTTTGAGTGCTGTCTGCGCAGCTATACGTAGCTTCATTAGTCTCAATAATAGACTAATTTTTTGCCATGTGTTCGTTGTGCATAAAGTTTTTGTAAAATACTGAATTACGTTTGCTGAATATCATATTAGCCTCGTTGAGTTTTGTATGCATCCACTCAAAAATGCAGAAATTTTTGCCGCGTATGATAAATTTATGAATTACCGCTACTACTTGAGCATGAAACGATGCTTTTAAAATAAATTTTGCGTATTCAACTTTTTTTTACGTAACAGTGCAGAATTTGCTTTAATATTAAAAAATTTTAATATTTCCACACTATTCTCGGTATGCTGATATAGTTGGGGACAAAATATTCGTTTATGTTTTAATAAAGGAAAAATTAATATGAACGTATACAAAACGCCCGCGGATATTTTCGTTACTCGATTAGGTTCCGAACAAGCCCGAAAATTATTCCGACAAGCCACAAAGCCGAAACACACGCCGAAGGTATACAGAGGAGAGTAAATTTTTCTTTTTATCAGTGAAATTTGAATCGCTGATTCTTCCGATGCCCCGACATCCACGCGGCTTCATGCAAATTGCCGCGCGCGTCGTGTGCGCAGCACAAACACATCCATACAAATTGTTAGCTCACTTCCACACAGGCCAGACTGCCACACATACAGACATATATATATACGCTTCCAGCGCTGGCGCTGCTCTCAAAGTTCTCACGGGCTTTTATATATTGTTGAAAAGCGCGAGCATGAGTTGACGAAAGAGGCGAGTGCGCGGGGAGACACGAAATTTTTAAAAAGCTCCGCCGACTAATCAGCCTGTTCGCCGCGTACAACCGACGCTCTGCTTTGATCGTGGCGAAGGCTAAATTTTAAACGAGTGTTAACATTTATGTTCGTAAGTACACGCCTCTGTCTCTCTCACTTTGGTGTGCGCACGCGCAGTTCAGATTCGTTCGTATAAGAGTTTAGCCAGCGCGCGGGGACTGCGAGGGGCAAGTTTAAATTAAATCATGTCGCGCGCGAAGTCGTAAGACGGCGCACATTCGCACGCTCGGGTAGAGCGAGGCTAATGCGCTGTCGCAGCTACTATCTCCTTGGAAAACTTTGGAGGGGACAGGGCGGGAGAAGATTGGCCCCGTCCCTCGCGCGCGCCGCACCCGCAACGCCGTTTCGAAACTTCACAGTTCTCTTCGGCGCGTTGTAATTTTTAATCACGATAAAAAGTTGGAAAAAAGACGGGAGAAGGGGTAGAGGATGAGATCGAGGAGGTGGATAGGAGTTGGAGGGTTGTTAAGTGGCAGAGCCAGTTGGTATTTACATCGATTCGCTTCGAATGCCGGGGCGAGCTGCGCGGGTCGGGCGGATACTCTTGTCCCTTAAGTAGATTACCGGAAAGTTCTGTAAAGCAATTTGCTGATGAGCAATATTTGATTATTAAAGTGCTTTGGCGCGCAAAGTAAACTGTTTGATGGAATTTTTGAAACTAAGCGGAAGCCGATAATAAGGGTTTTTGCCTTTCTAAAAGAGACTACTTATAATTCTACCGCTTATTGTTGAGGACTGTTTTGCGAATTATATACGCTTGTGTTTGTGAAATAATTAACGGGAAAACTGTTGTTTTATGCACAAGTATTGACAAGTACGAAGTTTGAGGAAAAAAAATATTTTGCAGTTATTAGTAGTTGTCGTTGATATTGCTTCTTGTTATATAATATGTTTTGGAGTTCGGATACTATATTACATGTATCCAAACATTTCACAGTTTGCCAACAATCTAACTATGTGGTAAAATATTTAATTTTCCGACAAATTGTTATGCTTCTCAAAGATAAATACATATAGTTCTCGAGTTATAATTAAAAGAATCCATATAAATGCAATGTATAGAAATTGTTCTATTGAATTTCAATAAAAAAAATGTTCATACTTTTTTTTCAACTTTTTATTTTTCATAACGAAAACTTTACCATATCTGTTATTTAAATAAACAAATCAATTGGAATGGAAAAATGATTTTTAAATTGGCATTTGTTTCTTTCTTTTAGTGAAACCATTGAAAGTAGAGATCTTGAGAAAGGAGAAAGTTGTATCTGCTAGTAGAAAGTATGAAATTGAATGTCGGAGTACGGGGTCGAGGCCACCTGCAGCCTTAAGTTGGTACAAAGGATCAGAACAATTGAAAAATTCGTCAAGAAATGTAAGTGATTATTCATTATTTGTTTCTTGATTTTAATTCATGCATAAGGAAGAGCGGGGTGATGTTTTACACTTTTCTTTCGTACATATTCTATTGTGACAGTATTTAATTGATAATTTAACTTTGGGATAAAGGACTTTAATATACGTCGTTTCTTTGCAATAGAAATAGTTAAATTGCAAAACAATTCACTTGTAGAGTACATCACCACGCCCTCTCATACTCCTAAATCTGCATTAGTAAATTTTGCATAAACTATAGGAAAGTTCGAAGATGCTTAAGTTTCAAAACAGTTTTCCACAATAAATACCATTCGTGCTTCATTGCTAGAAACTTCTAGATTTACATGATTATTGTTTACATAGTTATACAAGCTCTATAAGTAATTCAATTCGAAAGATGATTATAAGCATAAGCAAAGACTATTATTTTAAATCTAACTTTCAAATTGAAAAACTTAAAGAAATAATGTAGACGAAAAATTAAACTAATAATATCAGGTATTAGTATATTATGGTGTATATATATATATATACTAAATAAGCTATATCGACTGAAGCAATCCATAGTTTGTGCAATTATCATGGAAATTCTCATCTCGATGGGTGGAGGCTCTCACTGAATTAATTTCACAGCGTGTACTATCCATTGGTTGTGATATTCAGTACGCTTTTGTAATTTGCATATCATTAGTTTATTGTACATTGATCATTCTCTCGGGAGAACGTATCCCGTTTCATAGTAACGAAATGATTCCTTCCAAAGGAATAAATGATCAATTATTCATTACAACGACCAGGTGTAAAATGGTGTTTTAACACATCTGTATGATGCTAATCTTGAATAAAATACATAAATATTTAAAATCAATAATATAAATTGATAATCATTTAATCAAACGTGATTTAGATCAGTTCACTTGTAATTATACCTAGAGTTCGAACCATATTTTACCACGACAATATAGATATACATATTGATACCATTATGTGTATATTGATATGCAATCGTACATGACTATATATTCAAATTATCAGTTTCTAATTGAAATAACTTGGTCAAATGGAATATTTAAACGATCAAACACGAGTTTCAAATGCATGATTACGATGTCATAGCGTCATAGATCAAAGCCCAGAATTCGAAAGTTAAAATTGTTAAAAATTGTTGTGTTTGTTTAATAATGACCTTGGTAAAAACGTTGGATTGAAAAAAATAAGATCTTCATTAGTTTCAGAAAGACGGAATGAGCGTAAGTATACTTGAATGGGTACCAAATGCCGAGGACGAGGGGAAATACCTAACCTGTCGGGCGGAGAACCGACATTTACCAGAAGCAGCCATCGAGGATAAATGGAAGTTGAAAGTTCACTGTGAGTATAAACTTGGAAAAAGAACTTGCCAAACTTTTTAACGGCGAGAACAAAGTCGAAAAAGAAAATCCTTTTGTCCATAACGAGATCTAACTCAATGAAGAGACGTGAGGCTAGAACCGATGACGCACACATATTCGGAGATAGAATAAGGAAGACGAAGGCGAATCCTAAGAAACTTAATAAAGCTATAATATTATATTTGCTCAATTTAAGCGTACTTTTTTATCGTGGTAAGGATCAGAATTGGATAATGTGGGTAGAAATTGATAGTCAATAAGTATTTCAAAGATCGTTATTCCCACGGCTCGAGCAAGGGCTAATGCAGAATTCCCTCGTCTGCCATTGACCTGCGGCCAACTTGTAGCGTGCATGTACTTATCATGCTTACTGGAACGTAAACCAATACGCCTTCGAGGGCTAATAACTATCAAAGATCGTTTGAGAATATATAGTAGTTTGTAAATTTAATTTTCGTAAACTTTATAATTTGAAAGAATAACATGAGATAAAATACCTCGTAACCATCCTTAGAAAACAGTTTTTAAATTTATTAACGGATTGTTGATAGCATGACTGTTTATTAATACATTAATACCGTTTAAATACTAATAAATTAGTTACACAGACATATTAATTCTTGGTAGCAGAACAATATATGATTAAATGAAGTTTATAAGTCTTACATTATATTGAGCTGCTTCCATTTTTTTCCTGGTTCTCCGGTTCTCCACGTTTCTCTTTTGTAATGTATCAGATTTAATAAAAACATAAAAAAATATAAATTTAACCAAGCGAGCATTAGCGAGTAAGGTATAGGAGCTAGTCAGTTAATTAAACCTATTCCAAATTATTGCTGTTAAGTTAGTACTAGAAGTTCGATATCTTGTAGTTACAAGCGGAAACTAAATTATATTATTCTTAATAACTCATTTATTAAACTCTGATACTAATTAATCAATCATATTATGCTCCATTATGTGCTATTATCACGCTTTAGTGACCTGAATGTTGGAAATTTTTTATAAATTATGAAATTATATAATTACGTATTTATTCATTTAGAACCCATCGTAATTCTCAGAAATTTACAATGCTCTAGATTCAATTTATGATGGAAATATATATAGTAAAATAATTAAAATAATATTTGCTTTGAGTTAAGAAAAATATTTCAGGAAAAATTGCAAAATTCATTTAAAGATTTGATAAATTTTCGAGTCATTTTGATTTACGGAGCTTTGAATAAGCACCGGAAAGTGCTAGTCCGTCGGTACAGTTATCGTGATCTCGTTCACTGCACACGCAAACTGGCTGGATAATAGAGATGAATTCAATTTACTGAGAAAACTAATCATTTCCACCACATTTTCGCTCTATCTCCTCCAGCCAAGCTAGGTGCTTACGCGCCTTTGCGAGTTTTCATTGCCGATGTATTAAACGACTTTGCAAGTTTAAGGGCCGATATTAAAAAACGCTTAAAAGTTTAAGATATAATTCTTCGACTATTTTTGCGAAAATAATAGATTTTGTTATATTATTCATTTAATAATAAAGCTTCGGAATAATTAAAACTTTTTTTAAGGACTGTATATGTATAGAGTTACATGATACTTTTAAAAGAATAAGTAAAATATCAAAGTACAGAAAAAGTAATACACAGTCTGTCATAAAAAATTTCAACAATTTTTGTTACTAATTTCAATTAGCGAAAAAGTTGTCCTGTTAAACTTGAAATTAGTTCTAGTTCTCCTATGCTTTTTATAAAAATTAACTTACACAGAACTTTCTCTAGCTTTTTTAACTATATTTCGTTGAAACCAGCAAGTTAATTTGTATCTCCTGAGTACTTTTGTTAACAAGAAAGAATAACGGTTAAACCAACAATTTAAAGTTTATGTTTAGATAAAATAATGAAATAATAACATTCCAAAACTTTGATTTTATTAATTATTTTTATAAAGTAAATTCAACGATTTACACCAAGAGAAATAAATAAAAACGATTTTCTAAAACAATACATTCGAGCACCTGCTTGAAACCCCTATTGTGCCCCGAAATCAAAGAAAATTTACCGTGAGTCGGCCAACCTGCTGAGCAAACTAAGAGAATTCATCGCTCAACTAGATTAAATCAGCTTTGATGGCCTCCGAAAACATCCAATATAGCCAGGTGCACATCGCGCGTTTCCTTCCTTCCTCCGGGCAGGGCCAACACCTCGCTCATGCTACCATACGTATATCTACGTCCAAGCGACAGGATACGGCGAGCGCGAACGTAAGCGAGAGAAAAAGCCATAAGCGAGTTATGTGTCTGACTCGATTTAGAGTTTACTACTTGCTCGCCTGCGCCCGCCCCGGGAGACGGCACAGCGCGAAGGGAGGGAAGGGGGCAAGGGTCGCGCGCGCCGTGAATGCAAGAAAATACTGACCTACGCAACTAGTTTCTCCCGCGCGCACGTCGCAGAATTTTCTCGCAGAGCGCGGCAGAAAATTAAGCTCAATCAGCTAGAAAAGCTGGACGCGGCCAGTCACGTAGGATGTTTTAGCTCGAGCACGCGTCAAGCCCACCCATGTTCCGCGGAACAAGCTCTGCGCTCGCGCGCACTACGAGCCGGGCATAAGTAAACGCACAGCGAGCGAGCGCGCAGGACAAGAGAGATAGAGGGAGAGAGATAGAGCCACCGCTGCTGATGCTGCTGCTGCTGCCTGTGCTCTATACAATATACATAGCGACGTATATTACGCGGTATCGTACGTAAAAGGTGTACATGCATAATGGAAATCAAGCTTGGCCGCGCGTTTGCTGCGCGAGCCCTCGGGCTCTCGTATAAATAAGCCACGGACTGCAGAGCGAGCGAACGTGCACATGTGCACCTATATGTGTGTGTGCGCCTGTGTGTCTATGTATATATAAACCTACCAGACATAGCTGGACTTTTTCAAAGAAAGCCAGCCCCAGCGCGCATAAAAAAATCTCAAAGTTTCTCGCGGTCTTTATAATACGTAGTATATACGCACTCGGGGCGGGCAATCTGTTCTCCGTGGTTTCTTTTTTTTTCTATTTTTACCTTTTGCGTTGCGTCGCAGCGCGAGTTTTTTGTCCCGGCGAGGACAGAGCGAAACAATTAATGGCGCGCGAAGGAGAGATCGCGAGTCGTGGAGAATAAAGCCTTTCCCCCACCCATCAGCACCGCCCGTTCTCTTGCTGAAATTCATTTGCCCGTATAAATATTTAAGCGCGCTCGCGACTTCGAACTTTATAAAATGCAAATATTTGAGGAGGAAGCGCATAGAATGGGAGAAAAGTCGAAACGCGCTGAAAACTGACTAGGTGCGCGCGGCGTCTGCGCGAGAGCTAAGGTGTGTCGGCTTTTTCGCGTGACCTTTCTAAACAATGTAATCCAGAGAGAAAGAGAGAGCGTAAAAAGGTGTATTTTAGCGTCACTGCACTGCACGCGCGTATGGTGTATACGAGGGGACTGAAAAGAAGTTAGGAAACCTCTTTCTTATAAGGGCGGGTAACTTTCGTAAACCTTATTTCGAAACATCTCTCTCCGATCAAATGCGAAAAGTATTGAGAACCGGGCTCCGAAGTTGGAATAGTCGATTCCGACCGCCCGACTACTTTAAAGAACTCATAACTTTTTCCGCGACATTGTTTTTTACGTTTAAATCGAGGCGAAATTATTGTCCTCGGCGACCGGCATGAGAAAACTGCGGAGAACAGTCGCTCGCTAGATTTTATCCAGTCCTCTCGTCGGCCGAGTGTGTATTATATACTTCCTTTTTTTAGTTAACAACAAGAAAACCGGAAAACCGAGCTCTGACTTAATGGTTCTCATGTAACTTTCGCGACGTGGGATTGCTAGAGCGACGTGTTTCAAGATTTTAATATTAATTTTAATTACAAAGTAAATGTAAATTTAATAGCAGTTTTATATAATAATAAGAAGTAATTGAAATACATGTTAATGATTAAATATTTTGTTTTCATCAGAGCACATTGAAAGCGATGCTGTGCAAATATATGTTTAAAATATTCTTGTATTAAAGTTTATGTTTAAAATACATAATTTCCGAGAAACTTTTAAATCCTTAATGAAAGCACTTGTAACGTTGATGTAAAGTCAGATATTTTTCTCTCCAACATCTTAAAGAATGTTTACTCTTATACGTAAATTTACATATCCTAAAGCCCTATTAAATCATTAACTTTTAACATAATTTACTTAGACTTTTAACACTCAAGCAAAATTATAACTACGAAGTACTGCTATTTTCTTAAATTACTGTTTAGAGTATAACACGCGAATTTCATTTTCAAGCCTATAGCAAAATCCGAGAACTGCGCCCTATGCGTTCTTCCAGCAATGTATATATTATATCGATTACTTCTGCCAGCGGTGTATTTTTTAAAACGCCGCACCTTTGACTGTAGAGGGAATAATAAACGAGACATATGCATCATATATATACAATTTGTACTTTACGTGTGTTGCAGTTGCGCCTATAGTGTTACTGCGGATAGGCTCGTCTACCGACCTGAAGGAATTCAAGGAAGGCGACGACGTTTACTTTGAATGCAACGTCAGATCCAATCCCAGGAACTTCAAACTGACATGGTATCACGGGGTAACTATGAACTCCATCTCTCTATCTTTGGCCTCGTCTATCTTCTGCACGTGAGCTGTATTGACACTGGTGCGGTTGAGAAATTGTTTGCGCAAAAAGTCGAAATGAGCGATGAAGTTGGATAGGATGTGCGTATACGAGTACCTTAATCTCGGGAAAAAAGAGTCGGAAGTAGAAATGAATTGCCCGTAAGGCAAGGGAGGGTAGGTTAAAGTTTAATGTGTGCAGAACGTGAGGAAAGCTGACTGAGGCAAAGGCTAAATTAAAAGATCCACGAGCTACACGTGATCGTTACTTCTAGCATGAGAACTGCACGCGTGATTAAAGAATGATAAGCGAGCGAGAGAGATTCAAGACTTTCTTAGAAACGTTTCCGGTTGAATCCAGAAGAAAGTGTATTTAATTCCTCAGGGCATAGAAAAGAGTATAAATGAATGAAAATGAAATTGCAGTACGGGAATTGAGAAAAAAAACACTTAATTTATTCTATTACTCTAATCAAAGTATTTTTTATATTTTTCAAATATTATAAACATCATTTTCCCCTAGTCTTTTGCTTTTTTAGAATCGTTAATATGGAGGACATCACAAATTTCCTTGACTTTTTGCCACCATTTTGTTTTTTGAATTAAAATAATGTTTTATTAATCAATAACATCAATTGTAATCTATATATATAGAATGATATATATGATATATGAGAACAATGAAATTTGAATTGAAATTATCTAAAAATATGATTCTAAATAATAGAGACTGAGACAGAACCGGAAATCGGGGTACGCGAAAATTTCATATCTTCTCAATAACCATTACTGCTATCAATACTCTTCCTGAAGAGTACTTTTATTCACATGTTGCGCCTTAGGGAATAACAAAAATTGTCTCGTCGAATTTAAACTGTAAAAAAGATTTTGTATTTGGTAGTATTACTTTTTTCCAAGTAAAATATGAACATTAATTTGCAGTTCTAAAATTGAAGAAACTATTAAAGCGCCATATGCATAAAAGTTTAGCAATGTCGTGTCCCTCTACATAAAGAATGTAAATTCCAAAAATTATTCAACAGCATAATTCGCACCTTAATATTTCATAATTTTAGACAAACACTCGGAATCTTTTTCCTCATCTGAGTTCTCTCTCTCTCTCTCTCTCTCTCTCTCTCTCTCTCTCTCTTCTCATTCCATCACCAAACACGAGGTGCGCAAAAGTACAGAGCCACTTTGCATAAGTTTCGCTTTATTTCTGTAATTTTTCACCTCGCTGCGGCGGCGACACCTCCGCGACCCCGTGAAAGCTTCTGTTAAAGCTTAAGGTAGGGCCCGCGCGACGCCGCGCTAATGTACATTAGTGTAAATAATTCCTTTGCACGTAAAGATTCGTGGGAAAAATAGCTCATAAAGAGAAAGAGAGAGACAGAGAGTGAGAGAGAGTGGAGACGAAAGGCCCGTTGCGAAAACACGAAGCGCAAAAAGCTTTTTAGTGCCACTGAGAGGCGGGAGTTGGGTAGTTAAGCCGCTCAAGGAGGATCATGCCGCCTGTTTATATCCTGAGCAAGCGAAGAGGAACGAGTGAAGAGACGCGCGTGCAGGGGATGTTCCGTGTTACGCGAACGGGGAAAGGAAGGAGACGAGAGCAAGAGAGAGACGGTGTAGTCCGGTTCGTTGAGGTAGTTGGAGTATCTGTAATATTAATAGAAATGGAGATTCATTTTTGTTATATATGTATATTGTTCGTAAAGAGGAGGCTTGATGCGCTGGTAAACGGATATATCTTTCGCTGCAAGAATCTTTTCTTCTCAAAGCGTCTGCTCGGCTCTTTAGAATTGCTGACGCTAAATTGCTGGCAAGCGTATTACAAAGAAATAGAAAGCAAAAGTATAAGAGCCTTTATTTGATGCAGCTTTGCAGCTCACGAGTATTTCCTAAATCTATCGATTTCAATAATACTTAATAACGATTTCATGATTTATCAATAAAAATGCAATAAAATTTTTATTTCGCAATTCAAATAAAACGCCCATATAATATACGCATATTTGAAACTTTAAAGTACCACTCTTTTCTTTATAATTTAAAATTAGCATTCTTCCGCTTTACAATGGTTTAATTAAAACCAGCTGAAATCGTTGCTAATAAATACCTGGTACGTTTAAAAAAACGGACCTTAATACCTCGTATAAAATATTTTATAATTTCACGAAATCTCTATGGATCCGATAATTCTCTTTTATTTTACCGCCATTTAATTTAAAAATAACGCGTAATTAAATTTTAATGGCAAAGAGAGAATTGAACGAAACGGCACGCCGCAGGCGCGCAAAATAATTAGCCCCATAAAAAAGAGGAGGGAAGAGTGGGGGAAGGGTAGCTACTGCTGCAAGCGCGCGTGAAATCTTAAAAGCGCGAAAACCAATTGCCTGAAATGTATTGAATAAGCCGTGACGCACTGCCAGAGCGCACGCGCGCCGAGTTCATATATAGCCGTAGAGACGCATTCTCTCGGAATTATTGTGAATTTACGATCACCCACCCCAGTTGTCGTTTCCCGTTTATTCAAAATTTTAGCTCTCGTCCGGCTACCGGGCGAGCGAGCGAAACCAATAAATTGTCGGCAAATCACTGGATTGCAGAATAGCGCGCGCACATGCGCTCGCGTAAAAATTCCACTAAAACCTGCCACTTGGCAGCTAGCCTTTTAAGGCACACACCGTCAATTTTTAGCCGTATCCACGCAGACGAGTTTGTTGGGAAAACAGCAGAATGAATCGCGATCAAACGTGAGTGCGTGTGCTGAACGGTCAGCGTCAAGGGCGTGAATGCTACTACACGCCGAACGCGTGTTTGTGATGGAACTTTTGAAATAGGAATGATTATTCAAAGGGCTATATGAAGTTGTAAAGTAAATATGGAGCTGGAAAATGCGGAATATTCATTCGCCCGAGGCGGAATGATTAATAATTTTCGTTGAAATTTAATCATTTCTTGTTATTTATAACTTTGAATTTTCGTATTAATTGTATAGAGAAGGTGTACAGCAAATTTTATTAAATTATTAAATAATAGCCGTACTATATTAATGTAGAGAGCAATAGCCTACGATAACGATACCAATTTACCGTTTGAATTTTTCGATGTTTATCAAAATTATAATTTATTACGGTGGCGGTAGAGTAAATACATTACAATCTCGTTTAATAAATTTCAACCACCCCGTATCCAGCCATCTCCATAATTATTATTTAACGTGTACGCGCGTTCGCGTGGTATCTGAGCCCTGATAAAGCCAGTTCACTGATTATATTTCAACATCGATCGATTCCATCATTTTAATTAATAAAATATTCTTTTAAAGCACATGACGTAGTATGTTTCCAGTGAAGCTTTAATATTATAAAACTTATCCCGCGACATAAAAGGCATTATAAATTATTCAACAAATGAAGCTAACAAGATTGGTAAAACAATTTTTCCAGAACAAAGAACTTCGCCACAACGCCAGCGCCGGTATAGCGCTATCCGATCAATCTCTCGTTCTCCAGGGAATAACCCGAGAAGCTTCGGGGAACTACAGCTGTCTTACGGCCAACTCGGAAGGCCGTAATAGATCCAACATTATTTACCTTCATGTTATGTGTGAGTTCCTGGATTTTTCTCGAGATTCAATTTCGAAAATTTTTTCAATAAATAAAGAACGTACTACCCTGTCGGCATTGAACTTCGCTGTTCCTTGAGATATTTTAAAGTCCATACGCTTTTATGAACACGATATTTTTAAATAAGAGATAATAAAAATGCACAGTAATAAAATGAAATATACGTGGATATTATGTGTTCGGCGAAATTCGTTTGAAATATAATTTTAATTTTTTTATTTTAACATTCGTGTTATATTATTGCAAGAAAATCAATATCACGTCATGTTCGGTATAATAAATTTTATATTTTTATAAAAAGGCACATGAACGTGTGCATTTTTCTTTATAACTTTTTAAAATGTTTTACTTTAAACAAAAGACATCTGACATGTTAAAAATAAAATTTATACAATTTCCACGTATAATTATGGATTTTATTTGTGCACAAAAGAAAAGTACTATATTTTCATTGTTCCGTATCCATTTCATCAAAGTCAGTTTTGTTGCGTGTTTGTAAAAGAACTTTTCATAAACCTTTTCTCGTATTTTATCTTTTTACTATTTTCGTCCTCTTTCTCCGCCACTTTTGCTATATATTTTTCTTTCACTCTTATACCTCATGAAACTGAAGACTAAATGAAAGTATTTACCCGTCGCGTGTCTTTCCAGGTAAATGTTAGTTAGCAAATATCCTGATTTCTAGAACCCGACACCTTTTTGCCTACCCTGAATATTTTTACTTAGGTTTTCTATCCAGTTTATTATTTGTGAAATTTTGTAATTCTTTACTTCTTCATAATTATTAAATTACAAAGAAAAAAAAATACTCAAAATGTCGGTAGCAATATCATTATCCATGTAACATTGAATATTTATTTAACATTCTCTCGATGTTATTTTACTGTATTCGACAAATTCATTAATATTCCTGACAGGTTAATTAAGGTCGATTTAAACGGCGTGCAATATTTCGACAAACAATGATTTTCGTTTATCCATTGCATTATTTTAGTTTGCATTCTATAATGTTAATATTGTAGCAATGCAATTTGCAATATGGTTATAAGGTTATGGAACGTCGACCGATATTGATATTTGAAAAAATGTTTAAAATCACATTTAAATGTTTGCGTATTTATGTCCAATTTGAGGACTACCGTATGCATCATGCATAAATATCAAATGTTATATAGACCATAGCCTCGTTAGAGCAGTAAAACAATAACAATTACAGATCATAGCTCATAACGAGGAAGTAATAGTCCATTACATTTCAGATGCCCCAATCTGCAAGCGCCTTAATCCCATAAACCTCGAGAACGAGATGCCGTCGGGGAACGATGACTCGTGGATGGCCACGCCATCCTCGTACGCCCTCATCGACGAGAACGAGGAGCCAGTGCTGAACGTCTCGCAGCACAAGGTAATCGACCTATCGTGCGAGGTCGAGGCGAGTCCTAGTAGCGTGACGTTTCACTGGACGTTCAACAACAGTAAGGACCTGCAGGACGTGCCGATGGCGCGCTACCTGAGCGACGGAACGACGAGTAGACTGAGGCATCTGCTAAGGAGGGACGAGGATTACGGGACGTTCGGCTGCTGGGCGAGCAACGTCGTGGGACACTCGAAGCAGCCCTGCGTGTACCATGTTCCTGCGCCAGGTACATATTGAACGCGTGTTCTATTTTCATACTAAAAAGAGATGTTGATTTTGTATTATATACAATTCACCTATCGGTTTATATTCATACTGTATAATATACTATGTTCATTATGCTACATAATGGATATAGTATATTAGTACGTGGAAATGAGTTAAATAGGTTTTCGGTTCAGTCTGACCATAATCCCATTGAACTCCTTCTTGCAAATCATGCCATATGTTTTGCTGTAATAACGTACTAAATCTTTATTACAACAGATTTTAAATTTACGCTGCTTATATTAATCATCCAACTAACACTCAATAGTACATTGTGCAACGAGACTAGAAAATAAGCTATTTCTACAATAGCTTTTCTTTCCGTGTTACGCACGGTATTTTTTGTTTTAACGAGAAAACATTATGGAGCCTTTTTTTATGCATGGAAGTTGAGTATAGGTCTATTCCGAGTTGCACACAACACATTTAATGAATATCATCTCCCTCTACAACGAGTATTTATTATTTGCAACGAGATATTATATCGAATAGCGCAGAATATGAATTCAACACCACTCTACTAATGCTGACCTATTGTTATCTAAGCCGCGCTTTCGTCGAAATCTATCCGCTCGATCGGAGCTTGCTTTCAATTAGGAATTATCGAATTATGCGCCCATGGTAAAATAAATCAATGCCCCCTCTACGTCTATGATGACTTTACTCCTCGTTGACTCTAACCTATTGTCTATTCACTGGCTGCGCTCAGCTCCTGATTCATAATTGGAATTTCGGACTCTCCTCTTCCCCCTGTCTGTCTCTCTCATCCTCTGTCCACAAAACACATTTAACTCTTTTCCGTAGCTGTCTACTCGTGCGCGCGCGTTATCTTCCGGCCGTGTCCGTGGCGCGCATTCGCCATACCACTTAGCGAAAGTGGTCGCCTGCAGATGCTGTTAAACATTTACTTTCAAAATAGCGGCTGGACGAGCGAGCGGGAAACGCGCCCGAACGGAAGACCAAAATGAGAAGTCCACATATATTCCCACCAGCCTCGAAACGTTTCTTTATGAAATTCAGCGTGACAGCGTGCTGGTGGTGTTCTCTTTCTCCCCCCACCACCCGTCCTCTGTCTCTCTTTCGTGGAAAATCAACTCACCCGACGGCAACGCTGACGAGCTCGTGGCACCTCTATAAATCCCGCCAGCGCTAATTCCAAATGGAGCCTCGTTTCTAAATATTTGCCGGATATTTCGCGGAAGTTTCGCAAATTGTACTAATTTAATCCGCTATTTTAGCTTCTTTTTCGGGACATTATATATTTTTATCGCTTTGTTCCGCTCGAAGCAATTTCGCGCCATTATGTTCGTAATACCTGGGATTTCAGAAATTTCATAGTGTCACATAAATCTTCGTCCTTTTTCATTTTCTCACACGAGAAAAAGGTTCATTTCGCCACCCTCGTTCCTCGCAATAATCATTTGTTGAAAAAGTATAAAATATCGTGTAATATCTATTATTCTCGTCAGGGGGAATATACGTTATTCATAACAATACACCGAATTCCAAATGTACAACGCCGCGTCGTATTATATTTACAAAAGTAAATTCCATTGAATATTCAATAAATATAACGTGATTTTGCATCGGTCGAACCTGTAAATATTCATCAAAACGCGCAGCAAATATCCTTTCCCGCCGCGTGCACGAGCTGGCACATCGAATTAATGACCGCGCATAACAAGTACGATAATAGTAATCCAACAGCTCGCTCTCGCGCTCTTTTCCCCATTAGCCAAAGCCAAATTTACCCGAGAGCGATATCGCTCGAAAAGTAGCTGGCGCACGCAGAATGTGCAGCCAACGGACACCTCGCTAGTTTCCTCGCTCTCACCCCCTCTTGCTCTGACGTGTCGGGGCACTTTCGTTAATAAGGTAAAATCGCTCGCTCGGCATGTGGAATTCGAGAGAGCGTCGTGTCGTCGGCTTTAATTAAACTCATAATTGGATATGTCCATTATTACGGTGGCGCGTGCGACTTTTCTGACGGACCGTGCCGATCGCTTTACGAGAATGCCGCCGCCGCTGCGGCGCTCGACAAGTTGATAGTCGTCCGCGCTAGAAGAACGGGTGACCGGGGTCGAACATTTTCCCGATGCGTTTTCTCAATTGACGTTTACCTCGCGCGCGCAAGTGTCGGTGTATATATACGTTATATGCGTGCGAGCGCTTGTGTGGCCGGCCACGCTAATTGGATGCATAACTCATCCCGCTAACGCAAATGGGCAATGTGTTTCTTATGAAATTACTGCGCGGACCTCCAGCGTTTTATAAAATCCGGACGAGTGGGCGCGTGTGTGTGTGTCGCAATGTACGCGTTCCTTGTGCGGGATACGGATAATTAAATAGTTAATTGGAAACGTGACGTGCGCGTTGCGAGGACGATATTGGAATATGAATCTTGTATTTTATGCGGCAGCTGAGATTTTTAACGCTGCGAATTACCGGAAATGTGGCGTTAAATTTGCACCGTTTCTCTCGCCTCTTCGTTTCGTTTTATACCGCCGTCAGATAGCGCGAAAAAAATCGCTTTTGCTAGCGTTCCTGCGTTTGCATATAATTTGAATTTTACTTTCCATTGTCCTTTCTACACTTGTACAAGAATCTTTTTCTTTACGTACGTACAGTAAAAAGTTTCTGCGAAATGAACGAAATTCTTAAATTTCCGATAACGAAACGTGTTGAAGTGCTTGAAACTTTTTGCAATTTACCAGCTTCTTATTAAAAAAATCTACATTTAGCTTCTCGTATAAAATGTCCAATTCAATGGATTAAAATATTCTTTTTAATAGAATTTCAAAAAGAAAACAGAATCTTTGCATTAATAATCTTTTCATAAGCATAAAAAACGAGATCGTATAATATCTAAAGACAATCTCTTATTAACATTTTGATAACTTTTTTTCTTATGTATGTGAACAGTACGTACTATGTGCATGTATATTTTCGAAAAAAATGAATGGATTTTATTTGAAAACAAACTCAATAAAAAGATATAGAAAAAAACTAAATTTTTGTAAAAATTCAATCAGTATTCAAATTCAATAATGACCAAATTAGAAACCCTTTCAATTAAACTCCTTTCTGCATATGCGAACAAAAGATGAGAACAAAATTAAGAGAAAAACTGCTTTTTAATTATAGTTACAGAAAACAAAAAATTCAGCATAAACTACTCTTAAAAAAATATCCTTTATACAAAACAATCCTCTTAAATAGAACCCTCGAAACCGCAGTCTTGAAATCCCGTGACAATTTGAGGCTTCTCCTCTCACGAATTGTACTTGTCGCCATTGCCAAGTCCGACTGTTTCTTTGTTCACCGCACGACAGTGAACCCGCTGCCCCTGCAGAACTGCACGGCGCACAATCAGAGCGGCACCTGGATCAGGATATCCTGCGTCGAGGGCTACGACGGCGGGTTGCCGCAGAAGTTCGTCGCCGTGGCGGACGAGCGGCGCTGGGAGTCGCCCACCCCCTACTGGGAAATCGAGATCCATAAACCGACCACCGTCTCCCTATACGCGGTCAACGCCAAGGGCCGCAGTGAACCCATTATCATGGAGGGCATCGCCTTTAAAGACATGGCAAAATTTACGGGTGAGTAGGACATCCGTATATACAGCCTCTATGCTCTATATATAAGCGGGGAGTGGCACGAGCGAGCTAGCAAGCCTGATATACACGCGGCCATGCGGTGACTGTATGTGTCTATGCATGTGTGCTGTGCGCTGCGCTGATTTATGAGCTCCGAGTTTTACGCTCTTATTTTCCGTTAGAAAGGAGACGGGAGTGTGTATCTAAAGCGGTTTTGACTTTTTTTCTGGAATTTCTCGTTTTTTGGGGGGGCTTTAAAATTTTTATTGTCTTGAATATGTGGGGCGACAATTTATGGTCTTTCGCAGTTTAATCTACGGTATAGCTATAATGGTCGATAATGAAATTTTCGTTAATCGGTAAACGCGTAAAATCGAGAAGTTAACATCATTGTATGATGAAATTGTAATAAACCTATCGTTACGAATTTATGATTCTTTAATTGAAATTTTAACACTCATTGTATGTACCAATTTATAATTGTTGTTTCGAAACAACTGGATTAGGGATGGACATGAACTTAAACAACTCGAGCAATAACACGATTAACACACATTTCACCTTTATTAACCTATAACTTTTAATAATACACAAAATAAAAGTATTCCGCGACACTTTTCCTGCAAAATTCAAAAGTTGATGATCTTAAATCAATATATTTCTAATTCATTCAAATAATTTTAATTAAGCTACGACGGCAATAAGGATCTGCAACCATTTTTTGGTCGAATTCCATTGTCTCTCATTGTTGTTTGTCTCATACCGACTTATACAGTACAAACGCAAATCTCTCTCTTTCTCTCTCTCTCTCTCTCTCTCTCTCTCTCTCTCTCTCTCTCTCTCTCTCTATCTCTCTCTCTCTCTCCTTTCCGCCTCATGGAGTTCTATGT